>JBBPRH010000008.1:0-174425 GCA_038092915.1 Boletus pseudopeckii
CTGGGTTTTTTCCCGCCCCCGCCCCCCCCCCCCTCGGGGGGGGGGGGGGGGTGCATTGTTTTTTTTTTTTTTTGATTACGTTTGATGTTTCTCGTTTTGTTCTGGGTCCAGATTTGAGTTGAATTACTCCGCGATGGTATTGATCTTCGTCACTTCCGAGATCAGGCTCTTGTTGACACCAAAACGATTTTCATTGTCCACTTGCCCCGGGACCTGGCTGCCAGATTATCCATTTTCGTACCCCGCTCTCTCTGATCGACATATCTCTTCAAATACCCTTCCGAGCCCAATTTAATTCTCGTCCACTTTCCTCTTCCCCCCCTCCTCGGTGCGCACACAACACCGCTCTCACTTCCACTCCAGCATGTCTTTGCTAACTGCCCTCCCCAATCCCCCTCCTAACAGATCTAGCCTCGATGGCTCTTTGACCACCGCCGGTCAAAACTTGAATCGTGATCACTCTGCCCGCCCCACCCGTCTCGCCTGCTCGAGCGTCGACATGCTCTGGGTCATGAGCTATGCACCCGGCGAGGGCGACCAAGGCACTCCTATCTCCGTCAACTTCACTTGCAAGGCTGACCTCGCCCTCGGCATAAACATCCGTCTCGTCGTCGGTCGTCGTGCCGTGAGCACACAGGTCCACGCGATCGATAAGCCCGGAGGCGGTCGTTGGCGGCTACTCGGTCATGCTCCCTCCTTTTTGAAACAGGCCTCTTCCTCCCCCATGGTCCCTCTCACCATCCAGGCCGTTGACAAGGAGAATCACGTCGTCGATTCCGTCACATTTGGCGACTTTGTTTATCACCATCTCGGTCCGTGCCTTACGTGCCCTTCATCCTCGTCCAGCTCTCACATGACATCCAAAGGTGGTGCCGAATTATCTTCGCCTAACACATCCCCTGCAGGCACCTCTCACCCCAATCTCCGCATCGTTTCCGGTGATGCCGTCGATCGTTCTTCAAAGCGCCGCAGCCCTTACAGTCAACCACAATCCCCTCCCTCGTCCGATTCCGAGAATGGCTCTTCCCAGGGTTCCCGCCCCCACACTCAGCTCATCGCCCCAGCCCTGAGGCGTGCATCACGCCAGCTGGGCTCGGAACCCGAAGACCCAACCCAAACCGTGATCCTCGATATCACCACTCCCCTCGATACCTTCTGCTTTGACTGGGAGGAGTCAGAGTTACATGCCGGTCGCAGACTCGTTCGTTTTCGACGCCTGCAGGACGGAAACAGGCTTATCGTTTCCGCCGAGCGGATCTCCCAAGCCGAGTACGACGCCGAGGACATTGTCATCTCATGCATCTACCGCGAAGAGACCGACTCGTGCTGTGTCACCTCGGTTGATATCATTCATCTGCTTCAGCGCCTCGTCGAGGCTGATTTCGAGGTCGACGAGAAAAATCGTATTCGGAGAAATTTAGAGGGCCTTCGTCCTACCACTGTATCAAAGACTCGTCCTGGCTTTGAGTCCTTCTTCCAGCGCATCATGGACTTTCCTGAACCCAAGCCACGAAAGATAGAGAAGGACGTCAAGGTGTTTGACTGGAAGCTCCTACCCCATGCCCTCGACAAGATTCTGTCAAAATATGTGAGTGTAAGCAACGTCATCGTTACCATCATTAATCTCCCACAGTCCCTGTATGCCTCCCCTACCGCCAGTTCGCCAAAGGAACGGGTCCCCTCGCCATCTTTTAGTACATCGCTGCTACAAGAGACCTCTGCGGGTGGCGCCGTCAGTGCGCATAGCGATAATCCTTCTCAGCTGCAACACGAACACAAACCACATTTGGACGCATTGTACCTCTCTCATGCGTCCCCTGTCGTCCAGCTTCCATCTTTCGCAAACGAGTGCAGTCCGGACTCGTCACCGGAATTCCATCGTCGACCTTCGCTACACGAAGAACAACTACAATCCTTGTACCTCAACACCGAAATCATGCAAAGGTACTACCCGGATCCAGACATTGCCTATGGCGTGCCGCCCTCCTCAACTTCTCTTCAGTCCCCCATGTATACCGCCGAATCGTCGGCCCTACTGCCGCGCGATACCTCTACCTTTGTCGGAGATCCAGCCCAACATGGCTGGGCGACACAACCCACCAACGACGTCATGCTAGTATCTCCCCAAGAACCCATCTATTCACCTGCTTATGGATACAGTCAATCAGATTCCCTGGAGCCCGCTGACATTTACGCTGCGCCCTCGCACTCCATAAACACGTACGACTCTTTCGAGTTTCAGACCCTGAGGGACAGCGCGGCGCTAGCGCGTCAGCACGCATAGTTTGCTTGTTCATTTACTACCACGCTATTCTCACTTATTAGTATCTAACTTGCTCCTCCTACTGTATCGATATTCCCCGTGTTGGTTGTCCGTTGATCGTGGTTTCTATGCACTTTTTCTTCTTGCAAGTGGCGCGATAGCGCTACTGCTTTCGCTTCCATGTCGTGTAGCTTGATGGGTATATTGATATTTCGTCCAGGGTATGAAATGAAACAATTTCAGGTAGAGATTTCAGAGGAGAAACACAGAAGAAAAGAAGAAAAAAGGGACGACAGTACTACGATAAAGATACTACACTTTTTTTATTTTGGGAGAGGTCACAACTACATTAACGTGCCACATCCGATCATCACTTGCGACCTGACTTGAAGCTTCCAAAGCGAGATAAGCGGCCTTTAATACTGCCGACGGTGGACATGACTATCGACGCGCCAGAGGGAGCGGTCACGGACGAGGCGTTGCCAACGGTAATCAATGAATTGCGAGGCGATCCGGTGCCTGTTTCGCTACCCACGGCGTCCTGATGCCCTCCAGTGGACACGCCGTTGATGCCGTGACGAGCGACATGCGCAGCATGGAGTTGAAGTGGGGTGCGCTTGGTCGTAAACGGAACCTCGGCCACATGGTCTCTGGCAAGAACGAACGGCGACGTGGGCTGAGGGGGGACAGTCGTGCTCAGGGAGAAGGGGGGTAAGCTGGATTGGCCACCTGACGAAAATGATCTCTGCAGTGATGCATTCTCATGAGAAGACGACTGATCGTTATTGACCCGTATGTACGGCCGGGGTGACACGTCTTCGAAACCGCCTTGCGCCCCTATACGCCCAATCTCCTCGGGGAAATTTTTCCGGAAGAGTTCTTCCATGGTTTGGTGGAAGCGAAGCATCTCTGGCGGGCATATCTGCCCATGCAGTTTGAGGCAGCTGTCTATGACACGAACCTGGAAAAAAAATCAGCCCGTTTCTCTCTCGTTTGGGTTATGCGGACTTACGTGGTCATCGATCGCAGTTCGTAACCGGTCTACTTGTTCCACCCTGTCCGTATGCCGCGTGAGATAATCAGGATGGAAGAACGCCTCTCGATACCCAGGGATGCTGTCCGCGGGAGGATCTACGGCACCGTTCAACGTCATCGACAAGGCATTGGTGGAGAAGATTTGGGCAGTCTTCGCAAGCGCTGAGTATCTCAGATGCAAAGAATCCAGCTCCCGTGTTTTTTGTTCCACTTCATTGTATGCGTGGTCTATTGGCGAGATCTCCACGACTTCCCACTCCGTGATGTCGGATCTACGCAGGACGGTGGGGAAAGCCTGCTCAGTTGTGTAGCATGTCTTCTCAAGCCACACTTCTTCGCTATTGTCCCGGTAGGTTTTGGTGATCGGCCGGGTACTGCTGAAAACATTGACCGAACTATGTCGAGAACTCAGGGCAAGATCGCTAATGGTCATCCAAACTACTTGCCTGTGTTCATAGTACCCTCGTATTGTTGGAGGCACATCAGGACAGGTGAAAATTGGCAGTGTACGATTTGGTTCTGCAGAAACCGCGGTCACTTGAATGTATTGATCGGTGCCGAACCGAATATCCACAGGTGGGTCTCCAGGTGTCTTCAACAGCTGGGATCCTGGATGTTTGTTGAGCATTCGTTCACAAAACGCTCCATACTTTTCCCATTCGTAGCCTCGATACTGGACAGCGGGGTTCGATCAGTGAGACACGAACGATAATGGTGTGTGCAAGCGTACGATGAACTGTTTATTACGGATCGCGTCTGGGAATTCGCCATAGAATGCCACGCGGAAATAGTCCGGATAGTAGCGTTGGTCAGTAATGATATGCTCCAACAGTGTTGCTTGATGTCTGAGGATCTCCGCCAAGCGGGTGCTGCGCAGACGCGAACTTGAGTATCTCTGAAGCAAAACGGTGAAATCTCAGTCGTACTAGTTGAATGTCACTTCGGCATGCTGTTTCGCCAGTTCCTTGCATATATCAATTGCGCTCTCGTACGCTTTCCCCTTGCCTATGATAATTTGACAGTCAATATCCGAATCATCTCGAGAGTAGTTTGGACAGACCAAGATAGTCAAGAATCAGGAGGCAAAGAGTCTCTTTGCGGTGGAACTGGGATTGCTGTGGTAATCCAAGATCTTCCATAGGAGGAACGAAGGAATATAGATCCCATTCATGGAGGTCAGAGTGCAGCTTGAGAGTAAGTGCAGCTTCCACATAGTTTTGAGATTGCAAGTGGGCCTGATGTGTGATAAGCGTCAGAGGTTATGAAAGCCGTGCTTCTGCCTACGTTAACGAGCTGGTGCACATATTTGATGTACATCTCTTCCCGGCCAATCTCTCGAATGAAGTTCATCAACCTTAGCTATCGGGAGCTTTCAGGAGGATGATTACCGATATAGCGAGATGGGCGTACCGTAGCAATAACTCGGTCATCGGCATATTCTTCACCTTCGGGGAGGCGTCTAAGACTTAGCAAGAGTTTGAGGAATGCATCTACGCAGTCCAAAAAGGTCGACACTCGTTCCCGGAGTGGGTCGTCCACCTCCGTAGTCTTAAACAGCTGCCGCAAGTGGGCAATGAAGAAGGCGCGCGAGATGTCATCGCCCTTCGATTGGGACATGAACAGCGAGTCCAACTTCTTCACTAATTCGTTCTCGATTTGCTCGAAGTGACCAAATTGCTGGTATTCCGAGATAATCATTCCGAATAGGATGTTGACTGCATTGTTGCGCAACAAGTCGTGATGACTTAGGCATAGATTCACGATTTGTCCAATAAGAGGGCTGAGCACTGATTGATAACCCTGGAAAACAGTAAGTAACGGGATCTGGAAAGGCGAACAAGTACTCACTCCTTGCGATGCTTCTCCTTCGGGAGTCTTCGGCCATATAAGGGCTTCCCAGAGACGCGACAAGATTTCGGCACCTTCGCCGCGAATATCACCACCAAGCCGCCAGACAGCACGACGTTTCTACACCGAATTGAGCCGGAAATCAAGTAGAATTCGTAGCACGCACCTGTGCAGTGAAGTCCTCGATAACGAGTTGATCAGACGAGAGAAGTTTGAAAAGCATGTGGAACGCCTCGCGCCAAAGATCTGACTTGAACTGCTGGGCAGCCGACGATGGAGGGATGAAGATCTCCTTCAAAAGCGTAGCTACCGGGTCCATCATCTTGATCAGGACCTTGTGCGCCAAGATGTTCACATTCAACCACGTGCTCGGCCATGCGTCATTGTCAAGGATCGATGTGGCGACTTTGAAGAACTGCATTAGAAGTGCAGCAAAGTTGTCACCCCCCTCGATGTCATAGCTCGACTCCAGAAAATTATATATATGCTTGGTGGGGGCAGATAGAATGAGAGACAGGAAAACAATAGCGGTCTCTCCCAAACCGGGGTTGAAGATATTGTGTTCCTCGACAACGTTGGGTGCGCTGGTAGAGTTCCGGGGTGAGTTGGGCGGTGATGTCATGAGAGAGAATGGGTAAGACTCGGGGAACGTTACAGGTACTGCAGCGGTGCTGGTCGTAGGCGTCCTTGTACGCCCAATAGCACGGTGGTTGGCAGGACTTTGGAACTCTCGGTACGAATCCAAGAGCCTAAAGAAGACCCTGAGTCGGAGAACTTCCGTGCAGACAACCAGGCTCACCTGGGCAACAACATTAATAGATACTCCACGTTGTCTTGCTCCTGTCTGAGTAGTATACGGTCTGAAAGTACCATTGAGGAGACCAATTGCTGCTGGAGCCTATCCAACATCACAGCAAGAACGGTCACACACAACCGCACCGACTCCATCCAACTGACACGCGATGCATCTTTAGCACTGTCCGAGTCCCCTGGCTGCGTCTGCGTGAACTCGTCATAACGACCAAAGTACGGCTTAATCCAGAGCACCACAGCCTGAACGAGCAGAGTCCGTGATTGTGGGTCGTCGAACAAGAACCCTTTCACAATCTGCAAGTACATGATAAGTCGCCAGATGATAATTTTCCCCTTGGCATTGGATATCGCATTAGCAAAATTTGTTGCAACAGTGACGAGCTCGATGGTTGGAAGTATTTTGGCGAGTTCAGGTAATATGGACGTAAAGTGCTGCAAGGCGATTGTCTGCGTGCCAATGATAGATGGTGGGGACGTAGTCGCCATCATGCGATTGACCTCCGTCAGATGTGTCCGGACCTCCTTCTTGAATGTCGCTTCGAGGTGTTCGGCGGTTACGCCCCCCGACACCCCAAGCTCCGTGGACTTCTGCAACTCCCGTGCGCGAGTGATGAACTTGAAAATATAATGCCATACTTTAAGCGCTGCTCTGAGAGGGGATGCTGTATCTGTGCCGGTAGGATTCTTCAAAAGCCTATCCATCGACCTAATCATATGAGAAGACGCAGTGGTGCAGTTGAAGTGTTGTTCAATATATACATCCAAAACGGGCTGGAAGTTGCTGAACCTTCTGTCCTGGACAATCCCAAGTACCGTCACTAGCGCATTGAACACAAGATGATCCATCTCGCCAGATTGGTTCGTTTGAGAGACAAGGATGCCGAAGAGCGAGTCAAAGATGTCGCGCAGGAACTTGACAATTTCACCTTCACCAACAAAGGTGAACTTACTGAGTACGGTAGAAAGAAGTTCCTTGTCTGGAATCTGCTCCCACTTGAGAAGACTGAGCAATACGGGGTTCTGGGTAAATTTGGTGGAGCACAGAGAAGACCGGATGATGAGGGTGTCGCGGAGGGGAGGAGCGAGCCTCTGAAGATCGGAGGACACTGTCACTTGATCTGGGCGCTGACCAGGCAAAACCCAAGGCGACGACGAGAGATACATTTCTGGTGTAAATTGACCCAGTCTGTCGGCTTTGTACAATACCAGGGTATGGCTACCATCCTCTAAGAATGCGCCTTGTCCGGGGAACAAAGGTAGGAATGCGAATGCGTAGGCACGCTCCGGCCCCAAAGCACGATTCCCGGTCCTATTCCTAAACGTGAAGAACAGGTGCCAGTCAGGCACACCCCGAAGAGGTAACTGAAGCTTGATGAGTTCACCATATGTTGGCTGATTGTTCCGAGCGAACACTATTGAGTTGAACTGCGTCACAGGTGGTTCACCAGCTCCAAGAGAGATGGCATTCTCCACTGTAGAACCAGAGGAATCTCGAACCTCAATGGTGAGCTGGACGTTTTGAGCAGATGGCCCGGGACGAGCAAAGTTGGCCATGCTGAGACGCGCAGACTGCGTGTGAGAAGTGGGAAACTCTCCAGACCAGAGTTTGATGTAAAGTTCGTTACGGATATCACCCGGGAATACAACGTCAGGGAAGCCAAGGCGGAGGGTGAGCGGGATATCCTGAAGAAGAGACATGTTCTCTCTGATGATAGTGGACGCATCTCCATGGAAAATCTTGACCGATACTGCAAGCATCTCGGCCCTACGAAGTTGTCAGTTGCTGAATATGGTCAAAAAGAATAGGCAAGCACCTGGAAGATTTTTCATACTCTCTGGAGTTACCTGCAATGATATCTTGATGAAGCATCGAGAACAATGCCTCGTTAACCGGAACATAGATCGGCATTGTGTATTCGCGCATCGGGGATACATCGGATCCTTCAGCTACCACCTTGCTCAACTGTGACAACTCAAGTACTGCACAACCGAAGGGACGACGGTAGTTGGCACTTTCTTGGCTGAATGGCGTAGATGGTGTACGAACTGCCCCTGTGAAATCTACGAGGGAAATTGACGAGTCTGATGGTCTTCGTCTGCTGTTGTCCACGCTAGGCATACCGGAGCTGATACTTGACGCCATTTTCATGGCCCCGTTGCGAACAATCCGGCACACTAAAAACAACGTATCTTGTGCATCGCTCTGTGCGATATCGGTGAAGAGTGTGCGGGCACGTATCGTTGAACCGCCTTCTCGAGCAAGGACACCGTTGTGGTTTAGCACAACACAACATTCTTCCGTCACGAATCGCGGGTTATCCGAGTGTTTGTAGATGGAGAAGAACAGTTCGGCCACCTCCCCTGGTGCACAGAAGGAGGCGACGAAAGCACGAAGGTCGAGGAATATGTGATAAAACTTTGCAGGGGATGGTTTAGCGCCACCGCCACCAGGAGAAGTCGAAGAATCGAGAGAGCCGACGAGGCGAGACGAATGGCGAGGACGAGAGACATCAGGGAAAGCAGAATGTGCTGGGGTGGGGATCGGTGCTGAAGGATTATAATATTCCGCTGGCGCATTCTTTATGAGGTTGAGGTGATCTGCTGGTACGTTCATGTATGCCAATGCAGTTTGCATAGCATACATCCTGACAGCACTAACCCAGGTTCGCGGATCGACCTCGCCTTCTACGTCGACAGCAACGAGTGCTCCCCAAGTAGGATGCCTGACAATAATATCCAAATCCTGAACCATATTTCCAGCCACTAGCCTCGCCACACAGTCTCTCCTTAGTGTAATTGTTTCTTCAGCACTCAGGGTTTGCGCGAGCAATTGCCTTCGACCGAGGTGTAAGGCTTCGATGTGAGATTTAACCGTATGAAAGAGCGCATATTGCCTTCGTCCCAGGTACTGAAACATCAAGTTGTGCCATTCCCTCAGAGCCGATGCAATCTCATCGATGATAGGTTGCGTCGCACCGGACGCAGTGTCGTCGCCGGATTTGAGAGAAGGTCTTGGTGGAAGTGGTTTCAACACTTCTTCAGAGGGTGTAGCGGAGTAAATGCTAGCTTGATAAACTGTGACTGCAGCACGGGATGACCCGGCTTGGTCAGGTGGCGGGGGGAGCTTGAATGACTTGCGCTCATCTTCCAAACCATCTTTTTCACGCTCCCGCTCTCGTACGGGATGGTCGGGGCCAGAGTCAGCACGTTCGCGCTTCCATTCAGCAAGTTGATTGGCCACGTGCGATGCTCCGTTCTGGTGTTGGCCAGTAGCGGAACCCGGGTTATTGATCAACGATGTGACTAGGTCAGGTAGACGGCCTTCCGCGTCTGATAACTCGTCCCGAGCGTAGATGTGAGATGCAGGGAAAATGCCAATGAACACTTGTTGAGGTTCGTCTGCTCTGGGGGGCGCTTTAGTGGGCGTGAAAGTTGAAGGATCGGACCAAGTCAAAGGAGGTGGTCGACGAGCTGTGCACACAACGTATCTACGAATGGGGGTTCAGTGTGATGATCGTTGTTGCGGATGTTGACGGGTCGACGCACCCACGATACCAGACACCTTCGACTTCCTTGCCTCTAGGAGTGTATTTCTCAAAAGCGTACACTTCGTCGCCGACTTCGAGGGAAATGACATCTCTGTGGCCGCCGACTTCACCATCTGAGACCTCGGTGATCGTGGACATGGGGCGTCGGCTCGATATGCGTGTGTCACGCTTGGACGGGGAGAGTGGATGGACGGCATAGCCGTACACGATGAGTGGGAGAGGCTCCCAGACGCCTCTACGCTGAGCGGTCGCTGTGCCCATTGAGAGAAGGGGGATTCAGTGTAAGGAACGACTCGGACGAAAGGTGTTGATGCGAGAATGAGCCGGTAACGGCGCACGACGTAGTAGGGTAGCTGAACGAGGGTGTCCCTGGGTGGAATCAACGTAATGAGGGCTCGCTTGATGTGCCGGACGAGGTCGGAGTAACTTGGTAGGAAGATCACCAGTTCGACGGAGAGAGAGCGGGAAGAAAATGTACAGATGTTAGCAAGTGCAAATAACTTGGAACGGGTACGAATCTTGAATCTGTCTATCATAACAAGATCGACAAGATTTAAGTACTCGTTGCCAGTTGCACTACGAACCGATCAAACTGCCCAGCTCAACTCAGGCCCACCATTTCTTCGCCGAGCGGATCCGAGTCGCAGCTCTCGTCGTCGAGCCAAGTTTCGCTGACAAATTCCAGGCAGAATGCTGTCCTCTGCTGCACGCCTCCGCAGACCAGACCACGTCCGCCCACTACGAACGTTAGTTGGCCACACTGACACTGTCAGATGTGTCGCCTTCTTCCCTGATAACCGTCGCATTGCCAGCTCTTCGTGGGACAACACCGTTCGAATATGGGACCTCGAAACGGGCTTGCAAACGAGGGAGCCGTTCACGGGTCACACAGATGTAGTCCGCTCCGTCGCAGTCTCACCCGACGGCGAAAAGATTGCCACTGCGGCAGAGGATCGAACGTTGCGGGTTTGGAGTGTGTCGAGTGGCGAACTCGTGCATGAGCCCGTTGAAGGACATGCCTCTGGCCTGTGGTGTGTCACATTCTCGCCCAACGGGCGACGAATCGCCACCACTGGAGATAATACAATACGCATATGGGACGCAGATACAGGTGATTTAGTCGCTGGCCCTTTCAGATCACACAATGGCAATCTATATGCCCTCACTTATTCCCCTGATGGTCTCGAAATCGCCAGCGTTGCAAACGACAAAACAGTCCGCATCTGTGATTCTGACATTGGTCAGATGCTGCTCGGTCCCATGGAAGGTCACGAGAACGATGTGAGATGTGTCGTGTACACCCCCGACGGTCGACAGCTCGTCACCGCCTCCGATGATGGTACAATACGCGTCTGGGACGTCGTTACCGGCGAACAAGTCGGAGAGCCCATGAAATCCCACGCGAATATCATCACCTCCATCGCCATATCCCCCGATGGCACCTTCCTTGCTACCGCTGGCCCTCACATTGTCATGCAAGTGTGGAATCTTGACACCCGTCAGGTAGCCGGTCCCCCCCTCCGCCACGCCAATGATGTCTCCTGTGTTGCATTTTCTTTCGATGGTCGATATCTCGTGGGCGGGTGTTGTGATTTTAGGATATGGGTCTGGGACGCCGATGTCATTCGCCGACCTTCCCCAGATGCACCGCCCCCATTACCCAGAGCCGCGCCTTCTCCTCTAGTGAGTTGATGTTCTTGTTTCCAAGCCGCACAGCTGTCCTAACATGTTCACAGCCCACAACAGATTCAAAGCCTGAGGGAAACCCAGTCCCTCCAGTCGTCTCACCGGCTCTGATACCGCTGCCGCCCTCTCCAAACAGCTTGTTAGGCTCCATCCTAGAAGTGAGCTGAACTCCATACCTCCCCTCTTCTCACGCTGATATCCAAAATAACAGCTCCCGAGGTCTCATCATCTACCATCCCCGCGAATAGGCGGCGCCAAACAAGCTCGTGAAGTCCAGACGGAGCCTTGTCCTGTAGTAAAGGGACGAACAGACTCCGCTATCGTCAAGGGCATGTGGAAGAGGCGGAAAAGACACAAGCGTATTTACCCCGGAGAAGGATCGGATACATCCATACCCGGAGTGAGAGGTCGCTTGAGGAGTCGCTTCCAACGGCTTGTGAAGGCAAGACCATACAGATCTCTCGAAGAAGTCATCTGATCATCATCTCTGCACAGAGATTATCAACTAAACCAAATGGAGGTGTACCTGATAGTGATGTTGATCATAAAGGCCCTGTGGTAGAGCCAGATATGGGCATCCAGGAGGCGAAGCGGGGACATGAACCAAATCCTGGGGGCCAAGCGCAAGACGATGGTGAGGAGGTACTCATCCTGTGCTGTTACTTCGCTAGAACAAATAGATCCAATCAATTAGAGTAGCACTTCAACATCATCTACATCTTGTTTGAATAGCCACGATAGTCACCGCAGAAACCCAAAATGAACAGTCATAGGAACTGGGATTACTACTGGTATGTCCGTAGGTCCGTAGGTCCGCCAAAATATTAATTAAATGACCTCTGTCAAACGTCAACAAATAAATTACGTATTCTTCGCTTCGCACCTCCCGCTCCCCTTCGCCGATCTAGTACTACTCTAAGTGTTCCAGCAAGGTCACCGTCGGCAACGCCAACCCTAGTCAAATAATTAATTACGCACGGAATGCGCGCTGTGATATTAGTGCAGAGCAATTTCCTGGGCATCTATTAGTCTGTCATTCAAATGATCAACTTGAAGTGACAAAGATCCACAAGAAAATTGTACAACAAGAGATAAGAGGCGAAATTTACTAAAGACTATCAGTACGGCACCCATCCTGGAAAGGGATATGGCATAGGAATATCCACAAAGATCGAAAATCATGTATTTAACGAGTCCCTCTTTAAAATTTCTCTCCTGGGTCTAATGGTCCAAGGGGTCCGTAAGCTTCTCTCGGTCGTCGGTGATAGTCGTGTACATCCCGGTGATGGGGAGAACTGGAGAATGGCGTCTGAGAACCCTCAAGAGACCCGGAACGCGACATGGCGCCATAGCCCATCAAATGCTGTTGAGATGGGTTGTCGGAGAGCTGATAGCGTGATGCGAATGCTGAGGACATCGGTGTGCGTGCAGGAGAGTGGCTGGGGGACTCCTCGTCAAACCCAGCATCCATCATCGCTTCCAGTTCAGCAGCGCCAACCATCCCCCCCTCAGCGGTTGGGGTATTATGAAGACCCACGGGTGGTGGAGGGTACTGCATACTGCTCTCGTTGTACCCTCCAACCTGTTGGCCCCAATGATCATCATCCGAAGAAGCAACTGAGTACGTGTCGGAGCCTTCGTACTGACTCCCTCCTTGAACGCTTAGCAGATCGTTCTCGCTGGTGACGAAACCACCCGGATGGCGACGCTCCAAATCTCTTCTTCTTCGTTCTTCACGCCTGAGTTTGCGGAGCCTTGATCGTTCCCAGTCTTCCCAGCGACGAAGCGGCACCGACAATCCACCGGCAGCAGCGTCACCAGTTCCATGGGCTTCGTCTTTCGCTTCTCCTTCCACTTTCCTGTTACAGGTAGTTAGTTGGGTGTACCAACAAGCTAACAACCGGGGAAGAACCAACCTCGTCTCTCCCCACGAAAAGTCATCAAAGTGCCAGAATGCATAAAGAGGCAACACAAAGTTCCAAATGGGGAGGGCAATGAGGTATATCAACATCCAAAACACATAAACGATCTTCCGTGTCGTGATCAAAATCAGAATGGCGGGAAGACCAAGCACAGCAACCAACAACATCAATGGGATTGCCTCTTCGAAATTGACCGGAGGGTTTATGGCCATGCTGCCGATGAGCATATAAGTCAACGAAATGGCTATCGGAAGGACGACGGTGCCGAGGAGGTCCATGAATACAACAAACTGCATGCTGAAACAGAATGTACCACAGAGGTTGCGTACAAGGACAAGCTCCATAAGGTTGTGGATAGTTGAATTGATCCAACGGCGCCGTTGAGATAGAAGGACCGAGAATGTATCGGGGACAACGGTACGGCAACGAGCTTGCGGGAGAAACATCATTTTGCGGTTGGGGAATGTACGGATGAGAATGGTGGTCAAGAAACGATCTTCACCGAGCAACAAAAGGTTTTTCTGGTGTAGAGTCGAGACCTCGCTTTGGCTGTATTCGCGGACGATTTCAGGCTTGATGATAAGAGGAATCCAATCATCACCACTATTCCGACGAGCTTTCAATCGGAACATTGAGAAACAGCCCGGAAGGCATGAAACACCACCAAATACGGATTCGAAGCCCTTGGCGAGATGATGGGAGATGAAGTACTCGAAGACCTGGATGGCTGTGACCCATGACGCTCGTTTGTTGGCTATCCGTGTCTCTCCACAAACACCCATGATCATTTGGTCATGGTGCATGCAGTTTACCAAGGCTTTGAGCGAATCAGAGAACACTTTGGTATCTGCATCAACCTGTCGAACATGAGACCTCGCTGGAGTATCAATAACAGGCGGAACCGTCATACCATCAAGCAAACTTCAAAGAAATCAGGAGTTACACCCATAAGCACATGGATTTTACGGAATAGGTCGAAGTCGAGTGGGGTCATGCGATCATTATAAGTGACCCGGGAGAAGAAGTTCATCAGAATAAGTTGGCTGTCGCGCTTGCCACGATTGCCGGGCTTCTTGTCTGTTGACTCGCCTTCTGTCCCACACTTGACAATTATCAACGTAGGAGTGCGGCGACCTGCACAAGCTGTGCAAACGAAAGTCGTAGGGTCACGTCGAGTAAAGCTTTCACCAAAACAAAAAACGTACTGTAATGGCCTGCGTAAACCATTGCACGGTTCTCCCGCTTCGCCCCAGATCCAACGGCAAGGTAACTCATAGGTGCGGGGTTTCCAAACCGTGGATCGGCCTCCAATAGGCTGACGCAAATATCTGGAGTACTCCTTTTCTCTCCAGCTCCGGTAATCATTCCATCGGCAACGATGAGAAGGAGTTTTCGGTGGTCGGAATATGTCGTTTGAGAAAGCGAATCGAGTGTCGAGCGCATGGAGTCTTCACCCTCGGAATAGCATGTCACCAAACACACCGCGAAGAGCTCAGCTCCAATCTGCGCCAAACTCATGATTTGACTAGGTTCCTGAGGAGACACTGAAGTGGTGGTAGGGGTTCGGGAGGGTTTACGGAGGGTTGCGGGTTTCTTGGAGCCGCCAGGGCCTGCCCAAGGTGCCATTCCGGTTTTGTTGTCGATGGAGATGTTGGCGCCTTCTGGCATGACCGCTGGGCTGATGAGTGAGCGGTTTAGGTCCGTACTATCTGGAGGGCCAGCTAATCGGGCAGAGAGAAACCAGTTAAATACACAAGCCATCGCGAATCGTACAAGAACAAGACTGAGGATGACGATGAGGCCAACGTAGAGAAATAATGATGACACGAAACAACCGGGTGTGATTTTGTCTATGTTGCCGGCGTAGTATCGTTGAGTGAGACAAGGGACGGCAGATTTGGTGGCGGCGTTGTTGTAGAACAGTAGAGTAGCATCCTTGCCACCGGTATTGTTCGACTGGAGTAGAACAGTGCGAATGGCAAGATCGACGGGGTCGGAAGGAATTGGGCTGGGGTGTAGTTCAATGTAGGGATTCATGTTGAGAACGGCGCCGTCGACCACAAAGTAATTGGGCAGGATAGCAACCTGGTCCCAATCATAGCCAAGAAGCTGCGAGGTCTCCTGTATGTTGAGCTGGGTGAAGGTAGAAGAAGCATTGAGGAGGCCGAGAGGACAAGATGTAGCGGAGCTACATGGATTGTCTGTTGCAACGTAGAAGCTGAGACCATTGCAGGCAGTATACTGTGACGCGCTGCGGGTGAAGTATGGAGTGATATCTTGACCGGGCTCTTGTGCGGTGAGCAAGTCTAGATTGACGCCTTGTGGACTGTTTGCAGCGGTCACGTTGAAGACGATACCCTGTACGCTGAGGGTGCCAGCGACAGAACCGAGGGTGGTATAACGAGCGGAAGTGGTGCTAGAGGTAGAGGGGCAAAGGACCATTTGCGTACCGACGGTAATGAAAGCGACTGCTAGGCAAAGAACCAAGATGATGAAGCAAAGAGTGATTTTCTCCCTCCAAGCCTGGATCGTGTTCTTGTCCTTGAGACCGCCAATAGACATGAGCAAAAAGGAGGGGGCCCAGAAGGTAACGATGCGAGAGAAGACACGCCATGGGTCGAAACCACTGCCGATGCCAGCGCCAGGTACCCAACCTGATGCGGTCGGTGCGAGAGAAGACGGGGGATTGATGAGTGGGACGGGTGCAACACTGCGCTCCGGGCGAGTGAGGGTCTTTGCACGACGGATGGTGGTGCCAGTGGAGATGGGTGGTCGTGATGCCGATGGTGGGATATTGTCGGGACGACCTGGCTGATGTGCGAGTCGGACTGAGCGGGACATGTCTCTCTAGTATGACAAGGAGCGGTCAGAAGAAGAAGAAAAAAAGACAGAAAAGACAAAAGGAAGGACTGTGAAAGTGAGCGAGGGCCAGGAAGGCGACGAGGGACGGCGTTGAGGAACGTTGAGGACGATGGGAGACGGAAGGCTGTGACCCACCGAGGGAAAGTCGATTTATGTGTCAGTTGGGACAGCTCATCATCCGAACAATGCCATTACTACCGTTTACCCGACCTGGCCATGTCTGACGCCGTTCTCGACGTCGCCCCGCCCTCACCCCGTCGCAAAGTCAGAACCACAGCAGAGACTGATCAATCAGATCCTCCGAAACGTGCTACACCTTCACCCAACGTGGTCTACCATCAATGGACTCTCCAGGTGTGCGCAGCTGCACCTCTCCTTCTCTTCCTGTGGCGCTGATAGTAGAAGCTTGCTCCCCTGGCTTCTCAACACCATATGAGCGAGTATAGCCGCATAAAATATGGCCATCAAGGTACAGAGCCCCCACTTCCCTCCTATGCTTCTTACCCCTTCAAAGGCTGTCCCATCTTATACGCCCCACTCTCCTTGCATTTGCCCGATGTTGTCCGCGGTCTGCGTGAGCGTCAGGAGAAGTACGCAGACCAGGTTCTCTGGTGGCCTTGTGCCTCCTCCGTCACTCCCGCCGATAGAGAGTGTGGTCCCCTGATACCAGCAGCGAAACAACGCGCCGCGCTTGCTACTGGAGAAACCGTGCCACATCCAGAGCTCCAAACCGAACTGTCCAATGCTCTTTCGGAATCCATTACCATCCAATCCAATCAAGCAGACACCAGTAATTCTACTTTGCACATCAAAACATCAGAAACGCATCCCATCAAGTCAGTCGATCCGCGCCGCAAGTTGCTCGTCACTGACCAACTATTACAGTATTTCACAAATAATACCTCCGGAATTACTCGTCGCAATTTCGTCTCATCTCACTCCATGTAAACGGCCTTGTCCAGTCTTATTTGAAATTCATCTTTCCTACAGTCTCGACCGGATTGCTGGATATCCACAACTATTCCCCTCACATGTAGAGTTGCCTATACCTTCCATCTCACAGCACAAATATTTACCATCCAACGACATCCGTTCGTCTCTTGCCGGTGCTGTCAACGCTGCCCTCAACACAAAAATCTCGCTCCCTCCTCTCCCCGTTCCCTCGTCACGAATCTTGCTATCGTTCAAGCGTAACCTCAAGAGTCGCACCATTTCCGACGGGGCGTCCGAAAATGATGTCTCAGATGCGAATCCCAAGCTGTCGCCACGCCATTCCCCATTTTCGTCCACTCAGACGGCCGCGGTCTCTCAAACCTCACAGAGCCGCCGCCCGTCGATACTTGCTCTCCCAACTACCTACGCCCTACATCCATTCATGTGAGTACTATCCTTGGGCTACTACACAGTTGTTTCTATTTCGATTAGTCGCCCACCAACAGCCCCATCGCCCCCAAACAAGATTTCCAAGTTTCGGGCTTCCAAGTCATCACCCACAGCATCTTCCCCACAGGGTACGGCCAGTCAAAGACATTTCAAGCTTGGAAATCTCCTTCTGTCATCTTGCCCTGGAAAGAAAGGTTAGTTCTCTTTTCCTGATCGTGTTCCTTCTATCAATGTTCCCTTTCCCTGCCATCTCCAACAAGTACGATTGAGCGGACCCGTGCGTGGGCGGAGTGCGGTCTGTCGAAATCTGGATGTCGATCTGCGACGGATGAAAATGCTCGGGGCGCGATGTGTCGTGTGGTAAAACTTGTTCTCTCATTACATTGCCACGTTTAGTGACGTTATCGTACACCGAAGCTGTCTCGACGACGAGGAACTTGAATTTCTAATAGGCGCTTCATGGTTTGAATACTGCCAGGTTGCACATCGAGAGGGTCTCGATGTTCTACGGTACGCATTCTGTACTGCATACTCGTTCTCTCCCGCTGATACAATCCACCTGCTCGTAGCATTCCCCTACCGGAAGGCCTAACTCCGCTTTCACCCAAATCTCTGGACGCCGATCTAGATCGTATCATTGAAAGATACACCCTACGGGGCATTTCTGTGTTAGTGCACTGCCGCGGGGGGGTTGGCCGCGCTGGGCTCTTTGCATGCTGCTGGATGCTAAAGCTCGGGCTCTGCGGATGGATCGAGACTGACACCCCACCGAGCACTGCTACCATCACAAGTATGGCCGAGATAAAGCGCACCGACAGCCCATCAGATACTTTCCGATGGGACAGCGAAACTGTGGTGCGGCGGGATACGTTGCAGCTGGTGGAACGGGCCATTGAGGTGGTACGAAGACGAAGAAGCGTCAAAGCTATCGAAACGTTGGAGCAAGTCCAATTTCTGGTGGAATATGTTGAGTATTTGAGAACATGTGGACATGTTGGCGGGGACTCTAGCAACTTATAATGCGCAGCTTGCCACTACCGGCTGCCATCCTAATATCTTAATTGTAAACTACAATGCGAGCTTCGGATGGGCCCGAGCATAGTTGTTAATCACGAAGTGCAAGGAACCGTTGGTAAGGTACCAATTGAGGCACACGTCGTAGAAGAGATGATCTTTCTTCCTCCCACCACATCCTGTATCGATGTCTCCTCAAGCCATCTCCTCGCCTCGCATTCTCTTGGGTTCCGGAGAATCCCAGGCGCCCTTGCAGTTCACCCTAGCCCAAGGACGATCCGGATGCCGCCCAGTCTCCCCTTCTCTGTCGCATACGGTTCTCGTTGCATTTGTATCTACGTCATATTAACTACAACGATCTACCTTTCTCCCTCACGCCACGGATTTCTAGCGACATCCGAGTCCAAAGAAATGCAACTGCCGTCATCAGGTCCAAATTTCTCGTCGAACCACGATTTGTCTTCCTCAGGAGCGTCCGCAGGCATCCTCCGTGATTGTTCAATCTTCTGAGCAACGAGTTCAGCATCTTCGGCTGAGAAGCCGCACCGCTTGGCCAGTTTCCTCCTCAGGTCACTGCTATCAAGCTGCTTTCGACGGCGCGGAGACAGCCAAGTGCGCATGTGCAGCACCACCCGCTTGACCCAATTTGCCTTCTCCTCTTTCCAAACGACCCGACCGCTGTAGTCCAGCAGAAGCTTCTGGATCATCTCCCTAGACTGTTCATACTTGTCGCTGAACACGTCTCTGTAACCGCGGGTGGTCGTGATACAAACATGCCCGTGGGATCTGAGTCGATACTCCTGGATAGCCTTCTCGTTCTCTGTCCACCACTGCTCCATGGGGTCGTGCATCTCCATGTGCGTAACAGCGATGACGACGGGAACCTGGCGGTTGCAAAGCACGTCCACGAAAAGGCTATATGTCTGCTGCGTCGTGATGGAGATCCGTCCGCCCTTCATGCAGAATACGAGGAGACTGATGCCGCCGGACCGCTCGAGTCTGGAAATGAGCGCATAAGCTTGGTAAACAGCGTCCAGATATTCAGTCGGCTTCATGTTGCCTTGTGCCTCGTGGAGACCGGCTGTGTCATGCAGGGCAAACTCGACGCCGTCGAGGCGGACGATGTGCTCCTGTGAGTGGAGGGTGCAGCTTCTAGCACCACTCGAAATGATGGCACGCTCTTCCCCAGCAATAAGATTGACGAGGGAGCTCTTCCCTACGCCGACGTCTCCAACGATTAGGATGTTACGGCGGTTGGGGTGCTTAGAGGTGGTAGCACTAGAACAAACACTATCTGTCCGCATGGCAGAGGGCAGATGAATGAGGGCGAAGAGTCGATGGGAAGTGCAGTGGCAGCTGGATAGGTATGTGATATGTGCTACTACCACGTCTTCGGCAAGAAGCTGAGATTTGGGAACTTAACCGTTCACGGGTCAGGCCATTTATAAGGTTGGCATGCAGGCAATGCGTCGTTCAAGGACTCCGGGTTTGACCAGTTCCCGTGGACAAAGAACCTGCAGGGCTCCATATCGAACGTTATGAGCATATTGGGCTTGAGATGAGATTTGATGGGCGTCTTTCCTGGGGTAATGGTCCTCGTAACACCTTCCGTGGTCACACTACAAGGTGTCACATCAACTATTGCGCTGGCGTGATGACCAGCCTACCAGCGATCAACATTCAACGTTTCAACCAAGATCGAAATCAACACTTGTCGGATTTAATATCATTACGATAAAGATTATTTCTGATTGCCCAGGAGCGCCCGTACGTCATATGGGGACAACGAGGAGGACGCGAGGAGTTTGATGGACAGTTCAACGTCAATATCATATTGGCCTCCCCTTGCCCTCACCATAGACCCTGTCATACTGCGCGGACATTTTCATGGTCCAGAAGAAGCGCTACGTGCAACGTGCATGTGGTGAGTGCTCCCAGCCTCGTTGCCAACCCTGCTTCTACAGTATGACATGCTGTGAAATGAAATTTCACAAGGTCGCCGCGTTCAATCAAACGAAGTACCCATGTTGTTGTGGTTATGTGGGCATAGCCTTGCCATTGGCAAAACTTGCCTCGAGCCCCGCATTCAAGGTGAGCGCAACGATTGGCACACTGGCGAACCTTGCTCAAGTCTACATATAAAGGTAGTCTCTGACGAATTTAGGAACGACCTTTTTTGCAACGACAACATGGAACCCACTCGGCGCCGCTCAGACGTAGGTTTCTGTTTTGTGCGGGACAGTGTAAATTGACTTATAGACGTTTATGAACAGAACTCTACCAAAGGACTGAGTGTTATCTTCCCAGGCGATTCCACCAGGAGATCAAGCACCGACCGGCCGCATGGGGTAGCTCCTAACATTGATTTCTCCATCCTGAACCTGACGCACTCCACACAGGTTCCTCGATTGCAGCCCCAGCCCACAATCTTTGGGATGGATTTTGAACCAGACAACCCCGCGTCCACCAAAGTGAGTACCGTCAATAACACCCTGTTTAGTTTGGGTCTCAAGCAGGTTCGAAGGGCGGTAAACTTGATCTCGAGGTAAGAGAGCGATCTTGTTCACTTTGACTCAGAAGCCAACTTTTTTCTCAGACCACAAAAGTTCGCAACGTCGTGATCTTCGGCGACAGTGGTGTTGGTAAAAGCTCCCTAATCAACATGCTCGCCGGTCGCAAAACTGCAGAGACCTCCAATGGTGCCATTGGGTGCACGTTTCAGAGCCGTCAATATACGATAACCATTAACGGGGAGAAGGTCAATATTTGGGATACTGCAGGCCTGGATGAAGGTACGCGGGGTCGCGTCCCACCCGAAATAGCCGAAAAAAATTTAAGCAAGTTGCTGCGTGAGCTACGGAGTGCGAATGGCATCCATCTCCTCGTCTACTGCATTCGCGGTCCGAGTGTTCGAAAGTCACTGGCGAGGAACTATACCATCTTTTACTCTGCGATATGCAGAAAGAAGGTTCCTATCGTTGCTGTTGTGACGGGGTTGGAGAACGAGCCAACCTTGATGGAAGCTTGGTGGGCGAAAGGCGAAAAGGAACTGGCCAAGTACAAGATGCGCTTCGAAGCCCACGCATGTGTTACAACCATCGACATGCAGAAGGTCGCAGGTTCCGTGTTTGAAAAGCGCAGCATCGAGTCACAGCAATTGGTCCAGAAGCTGATCATGGACAATTGTCACCGCGCTGCCACCCGACCACCGTCCGACACCAATGCCCTTATTAAAGCCGCCTTAACCGACTTTCGGTCGATGGTGAAGTCCGGCTGGGAGAATGTCCAACCCGTTTCCACTGTCGTTTTCTATCAGGCCGATATTCCACTCTTTCAATCGGGCGTCTGGGGCGACCTTCGACGAGTCAACTCTCAGATCAACGGACGTTCGTTTGTCTTCCAGCATGCTGGTGACCTTTCGAGCAGCTACATCACTCCAAGGATATCCAAAGGCGGTGCCGATCTGTTAATTTTCGCTGGGACGATGACGAATCCTAACGTGGAGAGATTTCGGAGCTTTTACGATTCTTGCAATGGCGACCTCTGCCCTCTTCTCGTTATCACAGATGATCATTCTGTCGATGCATGGACGGGACGCCTCGATGCTTTAGGGGTCGGTGCGCTTGTTGCATCTATGCCTTCATCATCCACGGACGGACATACCCAGACAGACTTGTCGGGCTTGATTGACGAACTGTGTCTCGTTAGGGCGCCTGCTAAGTACCGCAAGGCGAACATTCTCAGAATTTTTATGCGCAAGAAGGAACAAGCCGGTGATGAGATACCTGCCCATCACGATTAGATGATCCTTATTCAGATGAAGAAAGGTAATGCTCAAAGATTCGCGGACATTGCCATCGTGGTTCTTGTGCTTTAGTCCGAGTCGGGCATTCCTGTATCTTATTTATCCTTGCAACTTTTTCGGATCTCCCACTCATAGGTACTCGTACATACAACTCGATGACAGTAGACTCGGCACATATGTTGCATCCTGTTGACTCAGGCAGTGGTTTCGTATAAACCGGGCCACATTCGTGGGCAAATCCGGCTTAGTGCCAGTTCAACAAGTACCTTGATCTAGGTAGTGCCATCAGTTCACGAGTCGTGCAACTCCAAGTCAGACTGAAGGCCGGTGTAATAAATCGAGCTGCTTTCCAATCAACCTATCGATCGACTTGGAGCCAGCAGAAGCTGTGCTCAACCATTTCATAGCCTCGACAGAGGCTCTCCTAGCTACCAACGTTGACAATGTCCTCATCGTTCGCTAAAACAAAACTCAAGACAGCGAGGGACGCTCTTGGAAAGAAACAATATGACACGGCTCGTGATGCAGCACTCCAAGTTCTCGACTATGAACCCGACAATTATAACGCGTGCGTCCCGGTTCACATTCTTTCACGTACCATTGACTCGGCTGACAGAACGACAGTCATGTATTCCTAGGGCTCTCTCTCCTCGAGTTGGGAGAGCACGATAAGAGCGAGCAAGTAAAGCCATCGTGTGTGTCACGTATTCGGATGGCCTGACAATCGCGCAGTATTATCGCAAAGCAATCGAGTTGAAGCCAGACCAGATCCTTGCCCGGCAGGCGAGTCACGTTCCTCGTCACAGGTTACTTGATCAAGTCAACCAACTGTACAGGGCATATCGCAACTTTACGAAAAAAGCGGCCGATGGGATGCGTTCTCGGAGGCGCTGGAGCATATCATGCAGACGTTTTCCAAAAGGTATGGCCTCACACACTCAGGTCCTAATATGCCTTGAACAGAAATTCTCTTTAGTGGTGATGTTACCAAGTGCGCGGAGACTCTCCAGAAGTTAATAACGACTAGACGAGAACACGGCACTCGCCAACAAGTAGGTACACTCGATGCCACGTCGGAACACCAGACTGAAGCTGTCTTCCATGCAGGTAGTGAGCGCCCTCTCCTACTTACTTCCTGACTCGTCATTGTCTGCGACGCTGTCAAATTTACCACCACCGGACCCAACGAACCCGACAGCATCTCCAATATTTGACATGCAGGCCGCGGTTCACAACTCACTGCCTGTCATCGAAGAAATTATATCAATAATCGAACGGGACGAGGAAGCTCTCATCAAGAATGAATTCGATAAGAGACGCACGCGTCTTGGCGGCCCTTCTCCCGACCAACTGAAGAAGGACATCGGGGTGGAAGTGTGGGGCGCCTCCAGAGTATGATCAGTTCTACAAGAGTATTTTATTTGCTTATTCTTCACTCCAGTTGCCATCGCTCTATCAGGAAGTCCTGAACCATCCAGATACCTCAGACGAGCTCCGTCGCTCTACCGAGACAAAGCTTATCATGTACAAACAAAAATACTTTTACGCATTGCCAACGACATCTTCGGAGAAAGCTCCTCTTGGGAAGGAGGTTGACGAACTTGTCAACGGTGTGGTCATAATCGGAGTACCTGATGAATTTTCGTGGTCTATATTCCTCGAAGGAAAGGACAGTGACACGATCGGTTCGTGTTGATCAGTCTCATCCAAGTGGAGTTACTCAAAACAGAACTGTGATAGTTGGGTATGGTCTGGACCATCTCAGGCAGTACACGAGGCTCTTTCCCACCAATCCGCTGGCGCGGTTACTTGGAGGCTATTTTCTATATACTGGGATACCACTTGAGATGCATGGAGACGAAGAAGATCACAAGCAATCTCGACAGGTAGTTGAAGACCGCGATCCAATTGACATCATCATGGTAGGTTCAATCATCGAGGCATTCCAGTCTCTCAATCATATCGCTAGGAAGCTTTTGGCTTGCTGCCCGATTCGCTCCTAGGCAATCGCATAGTAACCGAGATCTACTTGCAAGAACTTGATTACTCCAGTGTCATTAATGTGGCAGAAAGCGGGCTTGAGCTTGTCCGAAGGCACGAACAAAATACAGCGCGCAAGATCCACCAGTGAGTATTCTATCCTCTAAGCAGTTATTTGCAATGCTTACATCTTTCAGAGTGCGCAAGGCATTCAACGTGGGGCTTGCAAGCGCTCTCGTACACTTATACCCACCGAAACATCACCCGCGTGCTCTTCGACTCTTAGCCGAGGTCCTTAAGTTTGATCCCAATAATGTGGATGCGTTGATAGGCCGTGGCTATGTTCTCCAGCATGCCGGAATTTGGGAAGAGGCTGAAGGATTATTCACCAAAGCGACGTTGCTGGTTCCGCCGGGAACCCAGAAAAGTGTCCGCGCGAAAGAGGAAAGCGCTTGGTGTCTCAGCAAAATTCAAATCGGGAAAGGCGTTGGGGCATTGAAGGAGGTATTGAATGATCTACAAGGGGACGAACATGAGATGGATCGGGCCCGGTGCTTATGGCGCATTGGGCAATGCTGCTGGGAAATGGGAGGTCAGTTCTCCTTGCCTATCTACTTGCTGATCGTTTCTTATCTCGAGCGTAGTCGACTTTCGTGAAGAAGCTTTCTCCCGCTTCATTGATTCCTTGAAGTGCGACCGGACATATGCTCCTGCGTACACCTCCCTCGGAACATATTACTCCGAGTTTGCACACCCACCCGATCCCACCCGAGCCTCCAAGTGCTTCCAGAAGGCGTTTGAACTTGACCCACGAGAAGCAGGCGCTGCTAAGAGACTTGCAGAGGGATTTGCTGACGAACGAGAATGGGACCTCGTCGAAGTTGTCGCTCGTAGAACTATTGATGGCGAAGGCGGACTGGATGCTGGAATTCTGACTCAAGATGGTGCGGTCGTGGGCAGATACCTCCCCACGAATGCCTGGGCCTGGAAAGCAGTTGGCGTGGTAGAGATGGTGAGCCAGGTGCAAGACGATATTGTTCGTGTTCTCAATGGAAGTAGATGCACAGGAATTATGCGCAATCTATTGAAGCCTTCCAGGTCGCCTTACGCGCAGAACCAGAAGATCAGCTCTTGTGGCTTCGTCTTGGGGAAGCCTACAGTAAGGCTGGTCGCCATGCAGCGGCGCTCAAAGCTCTCGCGAAGGCTCATGAACTTGATCCAGACGACTGGATCTGCACTTTTTTGATTGGCGAGGTACAACACCAAACTGGCAGACTTGTCGAAGCTCTCCTTTCCTTCAATTTAATTCTAGATGCACGACCGACGGAGATCGGAGTATTGCTGTCCCTTGCGCAAACACAACTGGACCTTGCTCACCAGGAGCGCTCTACTGGTTTCAGCGCAAGATCCGAACAATCCTTCGTTGCAGCTATCACAATATGCTTCACGACGTCACAAGAAAGTCCTGGTCATGGAGGCGTGACGTGGAAGGTAGTTGCAGATGCTCTATTCGGGCTATCAAAGGCCGCCGTATTCGTAGACGAAATATCCGTTGAAGATATCCTCCACCGCACGAATTCCTTGTTGCAAGGCCGCTCGAGCACCCGTATCGCACAAGTTTTCTCCCCACAATCCATGACCAAACTCGCCCCATTAACGCGCCGCCACGCACTCGAAGCCGCCGTTGCTGCATATGACTACAGAATCACCGTTGGTTCAACAGAAGATATTGCCCTAGGCAGTGCACTCTTTGACTTAGCGGTGGCACTCTATGCATGGTGCGCTGAGGATAAAGGTAATGCTTACGGGGCCGTGTCAGAGTCTGCAATATCGCTTTTGAAACAAGCGCTACAAAAGGAACCCGGGAACCCCGTTTACTGGACTGCACTGGGCAACATGTACTTCCTCGGAAAGCCGAACGCGGCGCAACATGCTTATATCAAGGCTCTAGAGCATGATTCGAAGGTTTGTTCCATATATGCGCCATCATATCGAGGTCCTGAATTATGAGCGACAGAGTGTGGTTGCATGGGCCAACCTGGGTCTTTTGTACCTATATCACAATGATTTGGATTTGGCAAACGAGGCGCTACAACGAGCACAGATATTGGATCCTGATTATACTCTTGCTTGGGTTGGACAAGCGATGGTGGCTGCGACAAATGGACATAACGACGACGCTCGTGGATTACTGGAACATGCAGTTGGTCTCAGCGCTGATGTGGTGGGTAGAATGCGCTTCGTACTTCCATGCTAGGAGTTGACTTAACTAGCCACTGGCTGATCTTGAATTCGCGTCAAGAGTGTTCGCCGCACTGTCGGCCACCACGCGCTCCCAAGGTGGAGTCAAGGAGGTGCTCCTCCCTGCTTTCTTCGTCCTAAACCGCTACGCCCAACGGTGCCCACGAGACCCGTGTGCTCTCCACCTCTTAGGCCTTTTGTGCGAGCGTTTGGACCAGCTCGGAGAAGGCGCACGATGGATCTCTCGTGCAATTACCCTGTTGGAAGCCGCCTACGAAGAATCCGAAGACTCGCTTGTCGAGAGACAGTTCACAATCGCTCACGCAAACCTCGCTCGGCTGAAACTCGGCCTAGGTGATCATACCAGTGCCCTTGAATCATTTGAGACAGCCCTTGGACTGCTTCCCGAAGAAGGTCCTGATAACGACACGGAGACGACGATTCTCAGGGTGCAAGCGTTGTTCGGGACAGGACTAGCGCAGTTCAAACTTGGGGATCTGCAATCTGCATTGACAACCTTCCAGAGTGCGCTAAATAGTTCCGGAGAGGACTACCTCCTCCGTGCCCACGTTACCGTGTTGCTTGCCCAATGCATGTGGGCAATCGGGACAGAGGAATTCAAAGAGTCTGCAAAGGCACTGTTGTTGGACAGGTAAAGGGCGTCGCCCCTATTTTCCTGTGCGCAGCTCACAGCAAACCAGTATTGCAGCAGACCCTGAGAGCCTGATGGCGATCAACGCGCTAGCGGGAATGGGCATCCTTACAGAGGACGAAAGTCTCGTAGATGCCGCCTTGTCCGAAATCCAATCTCTTTCCATCGAGCGTCGGCAAGAGCTGGACCCGAGAAGAGACGTCGCATATCTTCTTATACAGCACCATCTCAGTCAGGCAAGGCAATTCGTTGGCAGGATTTCGATATTTGCTGACGCACAAGCTTCAGGGCGATGTCGAACTAGCTACCAGAATTGCCCAGAAAGCATTGCACGCTGAGCCATCAAACGTGCAGCTACGACGTGAACTCGCCTCGCTGATTTTGCAGCAAGGCAATGTTCGGACGACACAAGCTATTCTTGAGTTCCATTCCTCAGAAGAGAACATCACGGACATGAAGGAGATCCTTCCATTGCTTGCTATTGCTGGCAAGGGGAAAGAAGCTTTCAAATGTGCACAGAAAGCGATCCTGTTGGATCCAGGAAAGTTGCAAAACTGGCAAACATTAGCGTGTGTAAGAGCTAGGGAAATGTTGTGAATACACGGGTTGTTATCCCATGATGTACATGTCAATCGGCGAACGCTCGAGCAATTTTTTTTTTCCCTCTTAGATCAACTGGGTTTGTGCAAAATGACCATTGTGATTGTGAACCATCAGTGTCGACGTTCCCTTTCACGCTTGTCACCGCTTCGCCTGGTTGGCGGCCTCTGTGTAAGGAAAGGACCGAGAAGATGAGATGCATTCAGAAACAGAAACGTGTTCGCCCCACCTCTTCGTGTCGCATCTTCGAGCAATTGCGTATCGACGTGCTCTGCGGGCAGTTGCACGTATCGAACGACCGATCCGCGGATAAAGCAATTCTTCACCGCCATCTGGGTAGGGCACGAGCAAGATGCAGGACCTCCCCTCACACAACCCACGGATGGACGCATGCTTACCATGTGCGGGTGTCTCGTCTCATCGAGGACCTTGATGGAATCTAGGCGGATGTTGAGGAATCTGCAGGGTCGAGGGCTCTCGTGTCAAAATGTGTGTTGAAGAAGCACAGCGCCCCGTGTACCCACTGGTCGACAGATTTGAGTACACCGGATATCGAGAGGTCATTTTTGAGCTCGACAGTGACGCGTTGGTCGGTGAGAGTCTTGAACACTGAGAAGATGAGCTACGGGAGATGAGCAACGTGTATCAAGCGGTAGATTGGCTGAATGGACTGACCATCGTGATCTTGGTGGTTGTCACACAGGCTGTGCCTACTAACTAAGGACTCAAGTGAACTGGGACAATCTCAATATCATAATGTTCGATGTGATCCACAATATCGTACTGTACACCATCACAGAACTTGTCATCGAGG
This sequence comes from Boletus pseudopeckii, assembly GCA_038092915.1. NCBI lineage: Eukaryota > Fungi > Basidiomycota > Agaricomycetes > Boletales > Boletaceae > Boletus > Boletus pseudopeckii. The sequence goes on from JBBPRH010000008.1 coordinate 28,467, forward strand.
AATGGATCCTAGTAGTACCCCTCACTCAATCGAACTCTGACATATCAAAGTTATATGTAAATTGCTGGACACGTCCCTATTAGTTGTCTTCCGCCGCCAGCTGGCAAGCATGATCGCACCTTGTACAGACACATGATTTTCACCACCCAAGCTTCCAGGTGATAGATCTTCTTGTTACCCATTCGCATCCGTAGCTCCTGTGAGCACCATTAGAACCGTTGCAACTTCTCTTCTTGGAAAGACCGAGTGCGTACATAGAAAGCTGCCCAATGCATCACATCAGCCTTGAGGGCTTCGTCCACCCGCTCCACCATCCTGTCTGCCACAGTCTTGATGCCCGACGATCAGACGTGCCATCATTCCCTGTGCGTGACACAGAACAAGACCCTTACCTTGAGGATGATGGTAGGTGGTATACAGTGGCTGAGGAGCTCATAAAATTTGGCACGGACTTGCATCACTCGATCGGGTGACTGCTCTTGCACGATCAGATCAGCAATCTTGTGACAATACGTCTCCCAATCTGGTTTCGCAATATTAAGAGGTCCCGAAAGATCAGGTCTATGAAGTACTGAGTCAATGAGTGCGAGATCTGTTAGGAATCAAGATTTACGACTGCATCTTGAGGGCCTCGAAGACAAGCAATGCTTTCCTCATATTACCTGCAGCATCTTCTGCAATTTGAGAAGAGGCCTCCGGTGGGAGGTCGAACTTGAGCTTCTTGGCGACATGCTCTAGTACAGTTTGCATCTGTGCGGATGCATATCAATTCGCAAAGACAGAGTATTCCAAAGGTATTCACTTCTTCTAGGCTCGGCGCGGCCACTCTGATGAGGAGACACCGACTCTTTATGGGTGCAATGAGTCTACTTGTGCTATTGGCGCATAATATGATCCGCAGGTTCGACATGTACTTCTCCATTGTTCGACGCAAGGCGGCTTGCGCATCACGAGATAGGGTGTCAGCTTCATTGATGACCACAACTATCAGGAATTTGTGAGCACTTCAGCATGGACTGCCGGCGGATCTGACCTTTAAAGCGTTGTTTAGCACTGAGGTCAACCTGTTGTGTCTGAGCAATCTCCTTTAACAGTTCTTGGATGATAACTCGGTCGTAATTCCCCGCTTCACTTGAAGCAAAATTGGTTTACGCATACACCGAGGTAACCTTGGTGGGGCGACACACCTGGGAGTTATCTCGATGTGGTAATTACTCTGAACGAGGTTGATCTCAATCTTGCGTCTCGATGGTGAGACGAATACCCTCTGGTCGATTTTCAGCTATTTTGGGTGCTCAGTTTGGTGATACTGCTCTGAGTCAAGCTACGCGACTTACTTTCTCAACGCCACTTCCAAACAGTTGTCGTAATGTACAGCTTATCCGTGTCTTCTTGCCAGCACCAGAAGGCCCATAGAAAAGCACGTGGGGAAAGTCCCCAGTTGCAGCAAGGGACTTTAGGCGAGCTGACAAGCCCTGGTGGTAGTGGAGATCATCCAGCGTTTTTGGTCTGAACTGCAAGGAAGAGTAAGTAAGCGTTTCTACTCGTCCACTGAGTTCTTACTTGCCCTATCCACCCAGAGAGACATGTTGTATCGGTCAAAGGGTCATACACAGCGTTGAAGCGCAAAAGTGCTTTCTACAGCGTGACGCGCTTTCACACGTCGTCGCGTTACGTCACGCGTTTATGGGTCACGTTTGTATTCAAGATTCAATATCATCCGGTCATACATGTCCTTTTATCAAACATTCTCAATTCCAAGTTCCTCTGCAATGATAGCGGCAGCTTTCTCTCCAATAACCAGCGCAGATGAGTACGTGTTCTAGTAGAAAGTTTTTCTTCAGTGCGCAGAGGATCGACCACGATGCACGTACCGATGCAACATTCGAAGGAGCGATGGACAAATCTAGGTTGTTGAACTCAGTAAAGGGACTATTCTCGCCTTGATCGTAAACGGTACTGACCTGCTACTTTCAAGCCTCCAACGCCATAGACATTTAGCCGAGAGTCAACCACACCTCCTCGCTGTCTTGGCTTCATTGCACAGGTTCCGAGCTAGAGATGGTGTAAGTATAAGCATACAATGGGAAACAGGATACGATACCGAGTGCCTTGCGCTCGTTACTAGAGCCATCCAGTCAGATAAGTGGTAGAATATCGTGGGTTAGAATGAATGCTTCACCTAGTGTTCTATGAAAGTCGTCAATCGCTTTGTCGTCCTCCGTTGTGTATACGATATTAGGGGCATCGATTGGTACGGGCCCCGCTCTTTCTTTGCATTCTGCGGCGCTCCCTGCTGGGAAAACCGGATGCCTGATTTGCAACTCGCCTCTATAATGTGGCATTCGTCTAATCCACTCTCGCATTCTCTTATACGCCAGTCGCAGAATTGCGAGATCAGAGGGGCTATGAGACACGTCAGTAACGGCGGGTCTGCGAAGGGATGGATTGATCACTTGTTCAGGAAATTCGCCAAGAATACCAGACGTTCGTGTGGATCATGTGCAGAACTGATGTGAACGCTTCCAATTGACTCCGGGTGACACTTGGGGCCTAATTAGCAGAGGCTTCACACGAATCAAGCAGCGTGTGGCCGACCAAGAAGTAACAACCCCCAATGTAATTGCGAGCGGGGAGTTCCTCGTGGAGGCCAATGAATCTATGTGGAGAGCATGAGTCTTCCTCCGCGCTCAAGTTGATGTAGCGTACCCAGCACAAGGTGCCATCAAAACGATCGGTTTGTCGGGGTTGCTTTCAAAAAATTTCCAACGGGCAGAGAAATCGGGGCCCAATTCCTTGAGATCGTCCGCGTTCGGTCGCAACTTGATAGCAACATCATACGCGCTAGAGTAGATGACTGTAATTGATACACAAGTGTATGGGGCAATAAGACGTACTTATGAGAGACAAGACCAGTCCCGTCACGCTTCCACAACTTCATTTGCTCTATCATAGCTGTGAGCAAATTCGGGTCTCCAAAACGCGGTCTAGAATCTCACCGTCGATTTCGTTTACGTCACCGCGGTACAACGCGTCCAACGTCTCTGCTTCATCGGCCGCGAAATATGCCGGGAACGCAACAGGATGGTCTGGGCCCCGCGTCGACCTATTTTAAATATTTCTGCCCAAGATTGAGAGTGATACATACCTTGGTAATTCTCTCCTATGCCTGGTAGATCGACAACCTGAGGAATACCAAGGCGGGCTAAAATCTCGCTAGACCCAATCCCTGACCTCTCTAGGATGGCGGGAGAGCCGAATGCTCCTGCAGATACGATAACAAATCGTGTTGCCTTTGCAACGTGCACTGTTCGATCTGCGGATGGGTTAAGTGTAAGGTCATTGGTATATTCAACTCCTGAAGCCCGGCCATCTCTAAGTTACAGCCTCGTCAATGGATCAAACTCACGACGGAAAGGATAAGTGACTTTACTCTGTCAGCACTCTTATGACTGCCTTTTCTGAAAGCACGCGCAAGTTTGCGTTTCCCTCTTGGTTGTAAACGAAGAAATGCGCAGGATCTGACCGCCGACCGGTCTCACCATCGATCCATCTACATCATCCGCGTAATTACTGAGGTTCATAAGGAATCGCTAGTAGACTGAACTTACTTCTGCCATCGCTGTAGTAACATGTGTAAGCATCAAGTATCCCGTTACGTGTATGACCGACTGGTGGACTCACGCTATAGGTGTTACAAGTCGATAGGTCATTACTATCATCCGCTATCTTGCGTCCTGGGTCATACTTGGCAGCGACCTCAAGCGCTTGCATTCCAACGTCGGTGAAATGGCCACCATACGACACTTTGAGAGGCCCCGAGTATCCGTGAGTTGTTGATTCGTGCCCCTTTACTTGGTACGTCTCCGTCTAATGATGTCAGTGATTTTGTTCAGATATCGGTCTTTAGCGTTTTAGCATTGACCTTCCTCACCTTTCGCAACAGTGGAAGCAAGTTCTTTGATCCCCACCCCGGATTATTGTAAATCGTTTCCCAGTCATCATAGTCGGAGGCTTTTATTCAAAAGGCAGTCTCTCAATACGGCTGAGCCCACAAGTCGGAGATTCACAAACCTGCCGCCCTAGTGTACATCAGGTCTACACGCATCAGAGAATATCAGTCATGCTGTCTACCACCTCGAAGGGGAAGTAAACTCACTATTTATGGCCGAACTTCCTCCAACACATCTCCCGCTGTTGACCACAAGCTGCCTACCCTCGAGATACGGGGAAGGCTCGGCAACATGGAATGACATGAAGGGATCGCCCGGCTCTAAATGCGAGATACATTGAGATGGTTCTACGCAGCGCGGATCGTCTTTCGTCTGTGGGCCAGCCTCCAGGATCAGGATTCGGAGCGAAGGGTCTGCTGCAGCGAGACGACCGGCCACCACGCAAGCGGTGGTCCCCCCTGGAATGTACAGATCAGACCCTGAGAGTAACTGGGACTGCTAGTGTTGTAGACATGTGGGGATGAAACAAACCTCCAGCGCATATGATATCGTATTCGTCAGTTGCTTCAGCCATGCTTGAAGAGGGGATTCAGGAGCGTCTCGAAGATATCACCCCACTATGGCACATTATAACTTGGGCTGTTATCAGTCTATTTATACGGGTGCATGAGAAATGAGATGAGCCACATGTGGTCTTGTCTCATGAGTGGCGCTTTGCAGATAACTAGGGATAGTACGGACTTGGCACGTGATGGGCCACCTTCCGTCGGCGGAGGACGATCGTTCCTAAGAGTCTCCATCAACTTGAAGTTAGCTCTCGAGATAATGCAGTAGACCGACACGAAATTCGTGCACAAGATTCCACAAATATTGTTGAGATGAGTACTCGATTAAATAACTCTGCGGTGGTAGTAGTAGTGCTCGGAACTGGTTTACTTGATGCGGGTATATTTTCCCATGTGTATATCCATGTGATGACATCCACGTGACTTTCATTGCTGTCTCTCGAGGTATTGAGCCCGTCTGGTTCATGTCTTGACACACTCGGACGCCCTCAGGACAACAATCATCGCGTCCCTAGCCTTGAGGATTCCACGATCCGTTCAACATATCTTGTTTATATCGGTAGATCGACTCTTGCACCCCCGCCTCCTACATTGGCATTGCGTGTATATCTCCCCTTCTCGAGTCTCCGAGCTGGAATGCACCCACCTAGCAAACATTTCTGTCTATAGGTATGTATATCTTCTTAAACAAACCAGCTTACTGAGTCCAGCTCACAGGATCTCACTACTTTCTCGAGTTAATATAACATCACCTTGCAATGACCAGCGTCAAATCACACGGACATTTCACCGTTGGCACAGTCACGGTCCGCAGGAAACCTGCACTTACATATCAATCCCCGGGTCGGGATGGCGCAATGTTGCACCCCGAGGAATCCCTCTTTGCATCAGAGAGTGCCACCGCGCCTCCCCGACCATCGTCACCTGCAACTCGGCTTTCTCCAATGCTTGAGCTATCTCAAACAAGTACCATTACACATAAATCGAGTCGTCACCATATGATCACACCTCTCCTACCACTGTATCACCCTTTCGGCCCCCTTGCATTATCGCTCCCGGATTTGGACCCCACTGCGTTCGGCTTGCCCGCTCCGGTGGCTGTATTTGATGATCCCACGCGTCGCTCCTCCAACCGCCAACGCCGACCCGCAGCTAAAGTTCGTGACGCGGACGAACCTGCTACGACCCATCCTCCCTCATTCGTTGCAGTGACAGCTACTGTCGAATCCGATGTTAGGGAGAAGTCAAGTCCGCGCCGGAGACGCGGAGGCGGGCCCGGGGGAAAGCGAAAGCGCAGGGAGCCAGAAGATGGGGATGCCACGTACCCTGCTAAACGCCCACGTAATCCAAGATCTTCAGGGACCACCTCGGGGTTGCCGGGTACACGTGCTTTCAGCAGGGAAGGGGGTTCGCCTACGCTTTCCAATGGACACTCGAGGGCTTCACCTGCTCTAGAGGCCGGACGAAGTGAGGTTGCTGAAGAGAAGAAACCTGAGCGGCGAACGACCCGGTCGCGCAGAGTCATCGCGCGACGGGACTCGACCGCGAGTGAAGACACGGCGACATCGGCATCGGCATCGGCCTCTTTGTCCGCAACCAACACTGTCATCGCTCGGGTCACGTCTAGTGGAGAGCCGATGGAAATGGACGAACCCGCAACCAACGATACAATCAATGAGGCCACTGCTCCTGGAGTTGAATCCAAAAAAGCAGACCCCGATGATATCACTGTTCCCGAGCACCAGACAGATTAGTACCATCACTCTCGTTCCCACTCTCTTGGCCAGCACGCCGGCCATTCCTTTCCCTGACCATCATTTATATGTATCTCACCATTCTCGGCACTTTTTTCTGTATATCAGGACGTCAAGAGTCAAGTTGAATGAGCACGTGCTTCTTCTTCTTTCGTGATCTTAATCCCGACGATGCGAGGAAAGAAATCCGTGGCGGCGTGGATGAGTGAGAATTTGGAGATTGACCATGTGACTCGTTTCTTCAGACCCACGCGGTGTCTCCGCCAAAGGCAGTCTCTCTCCATCTTCTGATTTATTAATATTTGCCGGGTGGGAGCGAGGATCAGATTGACAATGACGTTGCTCTTTCCTCGCGTCTTGATTGACTTTGCATGGTCCTATTTCAATCGTTCCGTGAGTTCCCTCCCCCATGGAACAGGTCACCTCTCGCTCAGACGCGTCTCTCGCTGGTCTGCTTTCCCTTCTCTCTGCTTTTTGTCCCCGCTCACCCTCTTTCTGCCGCGCTCGCAGGTGCTGCTCACCAAAATGCCAGTCCTTTTGCTGAGCCAGTCAACGATACGTTCGTTACCACGACTCCCGCTGGAGTTCCCGTAGCTACGCTCACCGCCACTGAGCTCGAGCAGCCCTCACAGCCCGACCCCCTGCCTCCCCCTGCTCCACCTAAACCACCGCTCTACAAGCGTCGCTGGTTCATCATCTTCGTCATAGGGAACTGTCTCGGCATCGCCTTGCTGTTCATCATGTTGTTCCCCGTCGTCAAAGCCATCATCCAGGATATCGTCAATGGAACCACCCTCGATATCACAACCGCTGCTATAACTAGCCCTACCAACTCTTCGTGAGTCTGCCTCTTCGCTTCTGTATCGCTCCTTACCCCCGTGTCGCAGCTTCCAATTGTCCATACAAGGCACCGTATGTAAACCCAACCCAACCTCACTCTTCGAACACTGATATGTTTCGTCAGGTCGCCCATACCAGCTCAATTCCTGCAGTCATCTCTTTCCCGACTCCTGTAAACGTCAGTTGGATCGAGGGTTCCACAAAGGTTCCCCTTGGTTATATGCAGTTGTCCACTTTGTATGCTAGCAACAATCATGCCACGATAAACGATACAACCACCTTCTACATCACAGACCAAAATGCTTTTGGTCGTTTCACGTCCGCCATGATCACTTCTCAAAATTTCACTTGGCAGCTTGAGAATTACGGTCTCTCTGTCCAGGCAGTGAAATTCCCAACTGCTCATGGTATATCCTTCAACAAGATGGTCACTATAAACGGCGGGTCCCATTTCTGGTTCTCTCCACCCTCTCTCATCACATCCCTTGTAGGCACTAACAATTTTGCCGGAAATGTTCAGTTGGAGGATCTACAGCTACCCAGTGACAATCCCGCCGGTGGTATCAACTTTGCTTCAGTCACGCAGCTCAACAATCCAAGGTCAGTTGCCTTTTCATCATACCAGAACAACAATTGAAGGCTATATACTCAGTCCGTTCGCACTCGATCTTGGAACAGTCGTTTTCGATCTTTCCTACCTGGGTGTTTATTTGGGCAGTGGTACTGGGCCGAACACCCACTTGGTATTCTTGATTCGCTTTTGATGCGCAACGAACGCTTACACTTATCATTAGTCTCCAGGAAATAATAACATCACACTCAGCGGTGTTCTTGTTCCTCAAACCACAGCCTCAAACCTCGCTGTGGTTTCTCAACTGTTCACCAATTTCCTCAACCATCAGAGTTCACCCGTCCTTGCAACTGGAAAGTCCACAATTCAATCTGATGGAACAGCGATATCTTGGCTTAGTCAGGGTATCGAAAGCCTCACGTTGACTATCCCGTTCCAGTCTGCGGCGCCGATAAATCCAATTCAATCCATTGACATTGGCAGTCTAGCACTCGCTTTTACACCAGAGACTGCATGGAATCCTCGCACTGACAGCAACTCGGTCTATGCTTCTATGGGTAAATAGCAGTGATCATAATCTGGTTAGAACTCACGAACGAGTTGGGAGATAGCGCTTCCTTTCGGGTTCAACATATCCATCTCTGCGATTCAGAACCAGTTCAATATCGTGAAGAATGGTTCGAATGTTGCTGGGCTTTCCACGGTGCATTGATTGATACGCCTGTTCATTGGCATCTTGCTGACTTGCTTCACACAGCCTCTTGGTGCTTCTACTTCGTCCGTCAGTATCTTGGGACCAACAGATACTCGGGGCCAAATTAACATTACTATTTCGGACGGGTTTCTCAACACGACGAACGCAGAGCATGGATCCTTTTCTGCATTCAGTAAGCATAAACTCTTGTTCGCTAGCAACCCGCTTCTGATATCGTTTATTTAAAGACACGGAGCTCACAGACTCACAGACAACCGAGTTTTTAATGGTAGGCAACTCGACTGCTGTAGCAATCACGAATCTTGGTCAAATCACGCTCGATCCCATCCGAGTCAATGTGACTACGAGTTTGACCGGTCTGCAAGGGTTGAAAGGATTCACTACCATTGAATCCGTAGACGTGTTGGGTGGTACCCAGCAAGCTTTGAATCTTGGCATCGTCGGTTAGTAACGCAAACCCAACCCATAGACTATGCTCATTTTCATCATAGTATCCATCGTCAACCCGTCGAACCTTGAGTTGGCCACGGGTGATTTGAGTAAGTTCTGCTAGATATCATTGTGAGTCACGAGTTTTACGTCCCATCAGCCCTTCAACTACAGAGAGGCGGTGCTGTTCTTGGTACCGCTCTGATGCCTAATCTGACGCTGTACATGGGGAACAATTCATTGACCTCAACATCGGATTTCGAGGTGACTTGAGTTCGTTGCCTTCATTCGCATGCACTTCTGATGTCATTCTCCAGCCAAACAACAGCCCCCAAGGAATGCAAACACTCAATGATTTCGTTGGCGGCACTGGTGAGCAAATTTCTCGTTATGTTTGGCTTTGAATTTAACGATGCCACAGATGTCGAGCTTGCAATTGCTGGGTTCAGCGGTAGCACGCAGGTGGCCTCTTTGTTGCCCGCTTTTGAAAGCTTGAATATCACCGCGATTCTACCTGGTTTGAAGTCGAATCTGCTGTCTAGTGCTTCATTGGAGAGTAGGTCCCGATGGATTCAATATTGCTAGCTGCTGATTATTCGTCAGTACTCTCAACCACCTTTCACCAGAACAATATTAGCCAAGTTACTGTGGATCTCGTCAATCCGTTCACAGCAGGCTTTGAAATCACTCAGATCACCTCTTCCGTTATATCTCACGGGCTTGCTCTTGGTACCATCCAGACAGCCACCAATTTCTCCGTCGCTGGAAAGTCAACGGCGACATCCCCTCCTCTGAACCTCAACATGAACTTTGACCCTCCGACGTTGTTTACTCTCACCCGTGTCCTCGCCGTGCAAGCTGGCCTTGATCCAGCACCCTTGGACGGCATTGTGGAATTGGGTGGATATTCTTATGTCACAGCCACGAACGCAGACTCGACCCCAGTCAGTCGTAGAAGCAATATCTACACGTACGACCATCCAGTAGTATGACTTCTTGCGCTGAATGAGTCCTCCCAGTGGTTTCGATCTGCCCTCCTTTGTCGATACAGCTTTTAAGCAGTTGCGTTCTGATGTCCAACTGTCTGCGGAACTTACGATTGGTACGTTGTCGTCCTTGTCACGACTCTGGGATTCCTGATTCTTGCGTTTAGGCGAATACATGACAATTCTGAATTACACTCAACTCAGTGTTCTAATTGCGACTGACAACAGCCTGAATCTCATCTTACCTGTGTTGGCGCAACCCATTGTGCAGAAAGTCGTATCGGGATCTGTGCTTTCGTACGTATTATGATTGTCAGATGATCTTTTTAGCAAGCTCAGGACTTGATAGCGTTGACACTGTCCTCATAACGAATCCTGAAGAAACCTCTTTCGGTAATCGACTCTTTGCCATAGTCTAGATCCATTAGGCTAAACTATTGCTTAGGGACTCAGCTAAACGGAAGTATCACTGATGCAGGACCTTGTGAGACTGTTGTTCTTCTGTGTATGCGAATGTCGTATATATATGTACTGACATTTCCTCAGTTGATGCCATCATCTCCTTTGGCAATGGCTTGGCCGTTTCTTGGAATGGCCAGGCTCTCGGAACGATGCATATGGATGATGTCAACGTCGTGGGCGACGTTGGGGCTACACTCAATGTCCAGACTTCCTTTGAAGTGGCGGACGTCAACGTGCTCGCGAGCTTTACCAAGGTGTTGCTTAATGAAGAGTCGTTCCAATGGGAAATCTCTGGAGAGAATCTCACTGGTAAGAGTCAACTTGGTCGCAGACGAGTGGGCACTCATCCATTCGATTAGTTAGCGCACTTGGTATGTCCTTCCGGGATGTTCGATACGAATCATCTTTCAGCTCGGCGTTGCAGGTGTTCAGGTTCCAGGGATTTCACTGCCATCCAAGTTAGTTACTCTCAAAGGATTCAATGGTTTGCAGAATGGGGTTACAATCAACTCGTTCGACTTACCCGCCGATGATCCCTCGGGCGGCATCCGACTGACAATCCAATCCACAGTGACAAACGTGAGTAAATGCTAACCGTCAGTTACCTCTGCGGCTAACTTTAACACATAATAGCCTTCGCAAGTCGGCATCGAGTTGAGTTCCATCGCTTTCAATACCTATGCTAGCGGAATCGAGATTGCCCCCGTGTCATCGTCGTCGTCCGTTACGCTCGCTCCTCAGTCCACATCGACACTGCCTCTTGCCGGTCGGCTCGTCCCGCAGAACACCGCTGAAGGTTTAGCTGTTGTATCAACGATCTTCAATAACTTCATTCAGGGAAAGGACAGTCAAGTTACAGTCCAAGGAGCGAGTGCTGGTCCAACTGATGTAAGATTGATAGCAATGCTTCTCTGCACGTTTCTGAGGTTTATCAAGGTCACATGGCTCAACGCAGGGATACAAACCCTCCAAGTTGTGACTTCATTACCCAACCAGGGCAAACTCAATATCATTCAGTCAATCGCCTTGGAGCAAATGGAATTACTGTTCACAGAAGCCACAGCATACGATCCGATGTCAAGCAGCAGTGCGACTACCGCTGCTTTCAGTCTCCCATTCGCATTTCCCATCGATATCACGTCGTTGTCGCAGAACATCACGGTCGGCTTCAATGGACAATCGTTCGCTGAGCTTGTCATTCCCTACGCTCCAAGCACCACCGATGTACAGTCTCGCATCATCTACCTGACCTTTTCGGACGTACCTTTTGCCATTTTCGCAGATCAGCTTTCCGTTTTTGATAACTTCATCGCTGCGACTACCCTCGGGAACGTGCAAACCCTTGCCTTATCGGGAGCCGCTAACGCAGCCGCCTCCACTGCTGTGGGGGTCTTGTCGCTATCAGACATCGAATTCTCTGTCGATTCTTCTATTGCCGGTATGCAGAGTCTCGTGGTTAAACCAGCTACTGTGGCCAATCTGGATGTCAATCATGGATACTCCGACTACCTTCTGATCACAGTCGACACCACTCTCTACAACCCTAGGTGAGCAGTTAATGTGCTGTCTAATGTTCCGCATTGACAGTGCCGTCGTCTAGCAATCTGACAATTGGTACCATTTCGCGCGTCTTTTCAAGTAAACCACTTACCTTATCTTTAGGCACGGGAGATGTTTCTTTCACCTTACAATTTGAGTGAGTGCGTTCAACTCCTTAGCTCTGGATCTTGGTTGACCGTACAACCAGAGGCGAGACGATTGGATCTGCTGATTTGGTGAGGGCCTTGGGTTCGCGTTTATGTCAGTCGTCTTGAACCCTCGTCAGAGCAACATGGTCATACAGCCTGGTTCTGTCAATTACCCAACCGGTAAGGATATTCTACAAGATAAGGGCTTCCGCACTCACGGATACTGCCATGCTAGACGTCCTGTATTCACCGCAGGGTGGTTCTCAGACCGCGGCGGGCCAGGCGATGTTGGAGAACTATCTTCAAGGAGTCGATTCTGACACGGTTATCTTTGGGACAACCAGCTCTACTCCGATTGGATCTTTGCAGCTTGCGTTATCACAAATCAAACTCGCCCCTGTCAACATTCCTGCATTGCAACAGAACCTCATCGATACCGCTACTCTGGAATTTCCAACCAACATCGTGCAGACAGGAGTTGCATCTACTTCTTTCACCCTTGCAAATCCCTTTACAGCAAGCATTAACCTGCTTGAAGTCGCAGCTACGGCAACCTTCCAGAATTTGACTGTTGGCACTATCAACAACGTTGATCTATCTTCAAATCCAATCCACGCAGGCGGTCACAGCAATATTACATCCCCAGCTCTTCCGTTCAATTTCAACCTAGATCCGTTGACGATCATCGAGTTGTTTACCATTTCAGCGCAAGAGCATAGTGTGGATCTTGGTCCTTTGACACAGTTGTTCCAACTGATTATTGATAACCCTAATTTCCACCCACCTGTGCGCATCTCGAGTTATAGTTTTATGCACAGCAGATGTTTACTGGTCGCCTTAGGTCCACACTTCTGTCGATACTAGTGCCCCAACTTGCGTTAGGTAAGCAACAACAAGTAATGCTGGAATATGCTGTACTCATTTTTTCTGAGCAGCGGGAACCAGTTTGATTTCAATGACGCTATCATCAACGCCTTGAAAGGCCTCCAAGTTGATCTGGCAATTGTCTCCTCGTTGAAATTGGACGACTGTAAGTTATTTGTTCGTTTATCTCTTCGGATTCTCATGCTTCGTTACAGATGCAACGAGTCTGTCTTTCTTGCAGAAAGGAGTGACAGCGATCGTAAGAGCAATCACCCTTCTGGATAACATATCTGACCCTGACGTTCTCCAGACTGACCAGACTGTCCTATATCTTATCGGAGCCGTTGCTGCGCCATTAGTACAAGATCTGGTGAACGGCGCTGTCCTTGTTTTCTCTGTGGCCACCATCACGTATGTCTCATTCCCATGGCTAGTTATACGTTCGCTTATCGCCGCATAGGAACATCTCGAATAGCGGTTTTAACCTGGCTCTCCAGGGCTCCTTGACGAACACCGGGCCATTTGATGCGTTGATCGAGTTTGTTAATCCGGTCACGTATGTAGAGTATATCTGTTGCGAGCACACGACTTATGGCCACTTCAGCGTAAATTGGCAAGGCCATGATATTGCAACCATTTCGCTTCCCCCAAGTGAGCAGAGTTACACGCGTTCCTCCTCTGATGTCACTCAAACCTGATTTATAGTCTGTGCTGCGGCAAACACTGGCGATCCAAATTCTACCATGCAAGGAACGCTAACCATCGCCGACCAGGCACAGTAGGTCACCTTGTAGTGCATGCGCTCATCATGCTGAACTTTTTTGTGCAGATTCACCTCGTTTGCCACTTACTTGCTCCACAGCCCAAGCTTTGACTGGACCATCTCTACGTCTAGCCTTCGGGTAACTGCGCTTGGCACGATCTTTGACAATGTGTCCTTGACGAAGACCATCACGTTGAAAGCCTTTAACAACTTGCCTGGAGTGACCATCAGCAATTTCCAGCTTCCGTCCGATGATCCAGCAGGAGGTATTACGATTAGCACTGATTCACTTATCCCGTCACCTGCTCGTACGTTTTGTGGTAATGGTTTTTTGTCCTTCTCTTGACAGCCTCTCACAGAGCTCGGTATTGATTTGGGCACTGCCACATTCCAAGCGTACTTCGACAATACCCTGGTTGGACGTGAGCTTTTCTATTTTCTACACTTTATACACCACCTTAGGGGAGATGATTCTTTAGCATTGACTGCCACAGACCTCGTGTTGCCTCCCGATGGACAAGTAAAATCACATCTCGCGGGTCGCATGATTCCTCAGACTGACAACGGCCTAAATGTAATCGGCCAGCTGTTCTCGCAGTACCTTGCAGCGGACAATATTACATTAAGTGTTGCGGGGGAATCAGTCCAACCGACCGGAGCAACTTCACCCGTCACCTGGTTGAGCGATGCATTCCAAACCCTCACTCTTGCGGTCACCCTTCCTGGTCAGAAGTTCAATGTGAGTGCTGCAGGAAGGCATTTTCCCTCGATTATTCACTCCTCGAATAGATTATCCAATCCATTGCGTTGACGGACCTCAGCCTGATCATGCAAACCCAACAAGAAGCGTTTGCTCCATTGTCGGGTTCGAACAACACTCTAGCAGAGTATAAGAATCCATTCGGCTTCTCGCTGCAGGTCGTTCAATCCGCAGTCAACATGACTCTCGGCGCAGGAGGAATATCTGCTGCATCAGTCAGTATGTTGGCATTTCCAGTGATGACATGGCTGACATTCAAATTTAGCTTAACCTCCCATCGTCGAATACCGTCGGAGGCGTCTCTACGGGAAACCTTGCATCTCTTCCCATCAGCTTCCATGATGTCCCTCTTGAGTCACTCAATGACGCTGCGTTCGAAGCTATGTTTGCTGAGGTTACTGATAAGAGTTCTGCGACCTTTGACCTAAGTGGGACTGCCGACGTGACAGCGAAGACATCCATTGGTGATGTACCTATCTCAGGCATTCCGTTCGATGTTAGCTCCAGCTTGCAAGGTAGGCCAATCGTTCTTCGATCGACAAACTTTTCTCTTATCACGTTCCATGCAGGCATCAACTCTTTCGGAGGTACAGCTGCCATCAACAATGTGAGCATCACGGGTAGCGGTGGGACTAATGGTGATCAGTATATCATTTCGCCGCTCACCGCGGTGATGAATAACCCTTCACATATTTCACTTTCGACGGTGGATATCGCTCTTCCTGTGTACTACGAAAACGTGATGATTGGGCGCGCTGCATTCAATGTAAGTCAACGTCTCAGACAGGGTTCTTCCGTCTTGAACAGTGTTCTTCTCAGACGTTCAATTTGATGCCCGGCGAAAACATCATGGCCGGAGAGTTCCAGTATGAACCTGTTGATGCGAACGACACGGTTGCCGAATCATTCTTGACAAGTTTCGTGCAACTAGGGAACGTTCTTCCCTTGACCGTGCAAGGAGACGGCGCTAGCTCCCCCTTCACGTCGCTGAACCCCGCCCTTGAGGGAGTGACGCTTCAGACTAGCGTGACCGGTGAGTATAGCAAACGATGATCTATGCATGTGTATTGATGTCCCCTCAAGGATTGAATGTGCCACCTATTATTACCCATTTATATGCCACCATTTCTCTGGCCACACTGGAGACGAACGAGGTCCAACTGAGCTTCGATGTGAGAACTCGTCCATTAGCTGGAACAAACATGCGAACCACTGATTAACGCACAAATCAGATCTATAATCCTCTGGGGGCTGATCTCGTCATTGAATACGTCCAAGCGGATGGTCTCGTTAACGGAGAGATCTATGCTCACTTTGATCAGGCGTTCAGTAGCTTCGTGATCCCACCGGGTCAGACGGTGAACAGCGGCACATTCTCAAACGTGGTTCTTACTCAGGGTGTATATGCATCTCTCGAGATACTTCCATTGGGATACATGGACGTTCAAGCCGTTTCGACCACACGGTAGGTTGAACTAGTGTCTGGCATGTATCATCAAAGTTCACTTTGCGAAAAATTAACAGAATCGCCAAAAATGGATACCAGATTCCATGGCTGCACGTCAACCAGATGCATGTTACGACGGACTATAACTTGGGCCTTCTTTCCTCGGCAGATCTATCTTCGGCAGCTCAGTCAATGGCTACCTCCTCTTCGTCAAGCACTAGCAATGCATCCACCTCGTCATCTCCATCTACGCAAGCCGCCACCCCATCTTCCACCAGTGCTGGAAATTCGACACATGGCTGAAATGATGTTATGCTTTTTTTTTTTTTTTCAAAGCATTCATCATTCTTGTCAGTGCACCTGATAAGATCGAACTTTCGCCCTCTTTTTGTCGCATATCATTCTTTCAAGCTCGCGTGATGCTGTATTTTAATACCACCTTTTTTTGTGCGGGAACGGTGAACCATCGCTTTCCATACCTGAACAAAAGTGATGCCCGCGTGGCCCGTCGCCGGGTGCGCCTAAAATAACACCCGAGGGTGAGCTTCGTTGACGGCCGGAAGAGTTCCTCTCGATTGAACAGCGTCTGCTCATCCTCCATTCTGCGCAATCATTCCCGGTGAAGGCGCCTCGATATACTTTGATACTCAGCTCGTGATATTCGCTATTCGGGGTTCGGAGCAAACCGGAAAGGGCAGTTCGCTTCGTGGGTCAGGTACCTGAAGCTGGGTCGATAAGCTGTACTAATAGGACATTTGGATTGGGCGGGAAGACTCGCGCGGAGGAGGCATCGGGAGATTATGGGATGGTCTTGCCAGTGCGGCAGCAGTGGCTGGCAGTGGCGGGTGGTATAAAACGCCATTGTAATTTGTTGTCCCTTTATCATCGTCCCTTACGACACTACCGAGTGAGTGCCAAAGATTTTCCGCCCGGTCCATTCCCGAAACGCACGGATCATATCCACATAAATACCCCTCTGACTCCTTCATCCAGCACAACATGGTTCTCTCTCACCAGACTCCCTACGTTACCCCCCACATCCTCCACCGCCATTATGCACAATCCTATGACAACGAGTTCTCTAACAAACGTGAGCGATCTCCTACGTCTTCCCCGTCGCGTAATCTCACCCCCCGTTGCCAGTCATCGGCCGTGACCTCGAGTATTTCTCGCAGGCCGGCTTCGATATGGACCGCATCCAGTTGAAGCGCAACGCTCCTGTGGCGCAGCTCTACGAAGATGCCATCCGCAACGAAGGCGCCATCATCTCCTCTTCCGGCGCCTTGATCAACTTCTCCGGTAAGAAGACGGGCCGAAGCCCCAAGGACAAGCGCATCGTCTACGAGGATACCTCAAAGGACGAAATCTGGTGGGGCTCCGTCAACATCAAGATGGACGAGCGTGAGTCGCCTCGCTAGTCCGCGAGCTCTCCCTCATGCTTCTTCTTCCCAGACACCTTTGAAATCAACCGTGAACGTGCCATCGATTACCTCAACACCCGCGACAATGTTTACGTCTTTGATGGCTTTGCGGGGGTGAGGTCTCCGCTCGGTCCTTTGCCTACCCGCTCATCTTTTTTTGTTTTTTTATTAGTGGGATGCCAAATACCGCATCAAGGTCCGCGTCATCTGTGCACGTGCATATCATGCCCTATTTATGGTCCGTCTTGCCGTCATTCCGTCTCCGTCTCCGACAGTTGACCGTGCTTCAGAATAACATGTTGATTCGTCCGACAGAGGACGAGCTCGCAAACTTTGGCGAGCCAGACTTTATTATCTACAATGCTGGACAGTTCCCTGCAAACCGTTTCACAAAGGGCATGTCTTCTACCACCTCCGTGGAGATCAACTTCAAGCGTATGGAGATGGTCATCCTTGGTACCGAATATGCAGGTGAAATGAAAAAGGGCGTATTTTCCGTGATGCACTACCTCCAGCCTGTCAAGTTTGGCCAGTTGTCCCTCCATTCGTCCGCAAACGTGGGCATGGACAAGGGCGACGTTACACTCTTCTTCGGTCTCAGCGGCACTGGCAAGACCACCCTCTCGGCTGATCCCAACCGACTGCTCATTGGTGACGACGAACACGTTTGGTCCGACACTGGTGTCTTCAACATCGAAGGTGGTTGCTATGCCAAATGTGTTAACCTTTCCAAAGAGAAAGAACCCGAGATCTTCAATGCCATCCGCTTCGGGTCAATCCTCGAGAACGTCGTGTACAATCCCGCTTCCCGCTTTCCGGACTACGATGACGTCAGCATTACGGAGAACACCCGTTGCGCCTATCCCATTGAATACATTCCAAACGCCAAGGTTCCATGCCTCGTCGAGAGGCAGCCTAGTAACATCATCATGTTGACCTGCGACGCGTTTGGTGTCCTTCCGCCAGTGAGCAAGCTGTCTCCGGAACAAGCGAGTTATCACTTCCTTGCTGGGTACACTTCGTAAGTCTACTTGTGTTGGTGGTTGTGATATAACTGACTCGGGAGCAAATAGCAAGACTCCAGGTACCGAAGATGGAGTGCTCGAACCGATCCCGACGTTCTCCACTTGTTACAGTGCTCCCTTCATTGTTCTCCACGTACGTTCTTATCTGGACCTACTTTCCTATATTGATTCTGACTCGACGGATAGCCGAGCCGTTATGCAGAGATGCTGGCGGGCAGGATGTCAAAGCACAATGTGCCTTGCTGGTTGATCAACACTGGATGGACCAGTGGCAAGTTCGGCACCGGCAAGCGCTGCCCTTTGAAGTATACTCGCCGCATCGTAGACGCCGTCCACTCTGGTGAACTCCTGGATGCCGAATTCGAAACCTTTGGTGTCTTCGGGCTCCAAATTCCCACCAACATCGAAGGTGTTCCTCGCGAGCTCCTCAATCCCCGCTTGGCTTGGGCTGACAAGGAAGCCTTTGAGAGAGAAGTACGTAAACTCGGAAGCATGTTCCAGAGGGCGTTCAAGTTGTACGAGAGCGATGTCCAAGAGAACGTCAGACTTGCAGGGCCACTGTTGGATTAATTTAGTCGGTTTTTTAGATGGGGATTTAGGGTTGTTGAAACCGACTCGAGGATGTTGATACTCAAAACTCGAAGTTCGGATATGTGTTTCCCCCACTTTAAATTAGCGCTATGGACCAAACCGAAATACTGTAGGTGCAAGGAAAACAATGTGTGTATCTATCGTCTGTATCGTTAGCATACCACACAAATTTTAGGGTCATTTAATAGATATTCCCGATCAGATAATATGGACTGAGGTCGTCGCTGATACTCTTTTGAAATCAGGGCCCAAATATCCTGCTGGGAGGCCCATCTGCGATGGTTGGAGGACAGAGCTGTGATGCATGCATGACCGTCAAACACTAACCCCATGTTCCCGAGCGCCCCCTCATTGTTTTGCCACCACGACTCCATTGTTGGCTGTTGTCTCTCGAGGTGAGTTATGGCGATCACTACCGGGGTCGCAATCCGACGGGTTGCGCGACAGAATATCTTGTAGGCTCTTGCCATGCCCTCGTGAGCCCTACTTCCCCGGACACAAAACACAAGGAGGTCAAGCTCGCCACGACGACGTCTTTCTTGGAGGAACGTCTTGATGGACTCTCTAGTGGAGTTTGACCGCCTGAACAACCTGAAGCCCGATGCTTCGTTCCAGCCAGGAGTATCCCACAACTTGTACGTTCTTCCCTCGACCGATACATCGTAAGGGGTGAAAGTGGCCGTGCACGGCGTAGCGTCGGGAGATACCGCAGCATAGTTGTGACCTGCGATGAGGTTGATTACGGAGCTCTTTCCTGAGCCGGTCTCTCCGATGAAAACGACGTTGCGCGTCTGCGAGATGACGGTCAGCGTGGGGTTACATGCGATCATGTGTCGAGTTTCGCCGGACCTGCGCCATCGTTATCCCCGTAGTTTCGGGGGGATTTGTTGAATGAGCTTGAGATTGCATTCGACGGTGGGCTTGATTGGAATAGGATGGAGTTGACTTTTATCTTTTCCAGATGACGAGGAACACGTTCTGAATCAACGGCACTCGTATCCTCGACCGGACGGACGTTACGATCGCAAAGTGCAGGCAGGCGGTGTCATGAGTCTGCCTCTGCGGTCAAGGGGATAATTCGATTCACTTGGCGCTAGCTAATTGACGCTCGGATAACGTCTCTCTTGACCGTGAATGATAGTGGTGCTGATTTCATGATAGATATCTAACCTGATGATCCGCGAACCCTTGCTGTCCATGTAGTCGTTGGTTCAAGCGAATTGGGTGTGTTCAGACAAACATGTAATTACGTTGAAAGACATATAGTCAACCAGCGTGTCCAAGGTATGCTATCATCATTAATTCGGCAGCAGGTTTGTTATGAGATACGTCCAGACAACCCAAGTCCATCCTCTCAGTTCGTCGTGTCTTCCGGCAGGGAACTGTGGGGCATTCTCACACTGTTCGCGAGGAATGCAGTTCCGGAATATCAAGTTCCGGACGGCGTCCTGTGAATAAGTTCGACGTGTACGAGCGAGTACAGGGTCGTGGGGATCGTCATCAATGGAGGTGATGCATGCGTGATCAACGAATTCCATGCCATTATTTGACAGCTCAACGGCATTCCTGTGCCACCAATTCTCCATATCTCCACGCGCATTCTCCAGTCCGGTTACGACGATGACCATGGGGACGGGGCTTTCCCGGATTAACGAGCGTACTGAACGGTAGTGACGGACCAGCGCTCGTGTGGCTCTGGAGGCGCGAACGCAGTAGATCAAGAGAGACGGTTCGTTCTTCTTGAGGCGATTTCGAAGAAACGTTTTCAAGTTCCTTTCTGTGATGGCAGCTCGGAAGAGTCCAAAAGAACCTCCGTCGAGACCGGCCGTGTCCCATAGCTTGTACTTCCTTCCACTGATGATCACATCGTATTGTTGAGTGCGGGTGGTGCATGCGTTCGCATCTGGAGAGGTCGTTGCGACCTGCGAGTCGACGATAAGATTGATGATGGAACTCTTTCCTACACCACTCTCGCCAAAGACGATCACGTTTTGTACAGGGCGTGATTCTTGCTAGAGAGGTTACATAAATTCGAGTGAAGACAATTGCGAAAGTTTGACGGACCATTAGTGACATCGGTATAGGGTGAGGAATTGGAGTCAAAGGTCTGTCAACTCGTTGGAAGGTCGAGCTGGCAAAGTGTAGTTGATCGGATTGTTAGACTTGGCGTCCAGACCATGCCCTCCTGAACATTTTAATCCTGATATCTTGGGTCACGGTGGTGTGACTGATATGATTCAGATGGTGCGCACGAGGCCCTGGTTGGAATGAAAACGCCCCAGGATGAGAGTCGCATCACCGACCACACCAAAAATTCAGCGCACAACGCACAAAGTATGACACCTTGGACGTTCACCAAGATTTTCCACCATCTCCGAGTCGGCACCGCCAGGAAAATTGATTTTGCTTTGATGCGACAAATAAGCGTTCCAAGCGGAGCCCCTTGAAGTTGATATCACCAAACTCAGTCCAGGGTTGGTGGCCTTGCTGGCCCCACGAGGCGTTCAAATCTGGCCACAGCATCATTCTTTGCTGACAAGGTGAAATGACACGTTGCAATGGCATCAGGCAGGTGCCCAATCTTACCTTGCGCTGTTTCAAAGACATAATATTAACAAAGTAACAGGTTGCCAAGTTTTGCTGTCCCCGAGAATGAGGACCGAAAGTCACTGTGAGCGTCCGTGGACAACCAATTGTTCGAGGGAATCGATCCTTTGGGGTTTTCGGACCCTGCTGATATTTTATGCTTGGGCGTGAGCGCCCTATAACCCACTCGATGGACGTCTATCGATCCATGTGTTGGCACCAAGCCGCATGGTTTGCCATGAGGCAGCGTCGACTGCCTTTGAAACCAAACCTCCCCCGTCTAAACCTCCATTCAAGTCCTTCTGCAGAAACCGGGGTTCTTTCAGTCTGTCCATGACAATGAGTTCAGATTCATTCATCAACCTCTCAAAGGTAAAACCCCCATTCCCATGAACTGTTGTCGTCACAGCCGCTGATGTCCGCCATCCGGGTTGCTTTTGTTCTAGGTGAAGTCTATACTTCCGTCCTTTACGTTCCGTCAGGCGGGCCAGGGGGAGAGATCCCTTTTCCGTACTTCCTCAAACTTGGTTGCAACTGGGAGCGCCGAAAGTTTTCATGTGGCTGGTAATGTTCGAGCGGACGATTGTCATTGAGTAAAACTCATGAGTTGCTTTGCTCAGGATATACACCATCTCCCGGGGATTCACCGCATGCAACGCAGCCTCAGACCATCAACGTCGTACTTTTCGGCGAAACTGGTGTTGGTAAAAGTTCCGTCATCAACCTCATTGCTCGGAAGGAGGTTGCAAAAGTCTCATCGGACGTTAATGGTTGCACGATGCAGTCCACGCGCCACGATATCGCCTTCGATGGCATGAATTTCGCTATATTCGATACCATCGGCCTCGAGGAACCCCAAATGGGGGTCAACGGCTACCTGAAAGCTATTGAAAAGGCGTACGAGCTCATCATGAGGCTGGGTGCTGCTGGCGGCATCCACCTTTTGCTGTTTTGCATGCGCGGGGGCAGAATAACGGCGACTACGCAGAGCAACTACCGATTGTTTTGTGAATGTCTCTGCAACACAAGGGTACCCATAGCGCTCGTTTTCACCGGCCTAGAGAGGGAGATGGAAATGGAGGACTGGTGGACGAGAAACAGGGCCCATATAGAGCACTACGGCATCAAGAGCGATGGCCATGCTTGCATTACAGCAGTCCAGGATGACACTCCCGGAGAAGATCTCAAGTACACAGAGTCGCAAACTAAGATACGCGAGCTTCTGAAAACTTGCGCTCTCAAAAACGAAGCATTTTTACCAGAACCACACACTTGGTTCGCCAAGATCGGGAGGGGGATGAGGAGTTTCATCGAGAAGCACAAGAACCCGAAGAGGAGGGATGTTATGAAGGTATTGACGCATCGTTGCAAACTGGACCCGGAGACCGCAAGGAAGATCGTAGATATGATGGAGAAAGGCGATCCGGAGACGAAGGACGAGAACAAGGACGAGCAGGCGGGGAACACGGAAGGTGAAAGTCGGCCCAACCCAGAAGTGAAACCAGATAGCAAAGACGAGAGAGAGGTGGCGAAGGAGAACGCGACGAATAACGATGCCCCGCCGAACCAGCTAGGCGATGTGAAGGCTGAGCCTCGTGTCGAGGGGATGGAGGGGAAGGACGAGAGAAGGGCTGCGAAGAAGAAAGACCATGCTCCGCCGAACCAGCTAGGCGATATCAAGGCTGCGCTTCATGTCGAGGGGACGGGGGAGAAGGATGAGAGGAAAGCCACGAAGAAGATCGTTGCGAAAGACCATGCCCCGCCGAACCAGCTAGGCGATATCAAGGCTGAGCTTCATGTCGAGAGGATGGGGGAGAAGGATGAGAGGAAAGCCACGAAGAAGATCGTTGCGAAAGACCATGTCCCGCCGAACCAGCTAGGCGATGTAAAGGCTGAGCTTCATGTCGAGAGGATGGGGGAGAAGGATGAGAGGAAAGCCACGAAGAAGATCGCTGCGAAAGACCATGCCCCGCCGAACCAGCTAGGCGATGTAAAGGCTGAGCCTCGTGTCGAGGGGAAGGATGAGAGGAAGGCTGCGAAGAAGAAGAACGTGACGAAAGACCATGCCCCGCCGAACCAGCTAGGCGATGTCAAGGTTGAGCCTCGTGCCGAGGGGATGGAGGGGATGGATGAGAGGATGGGTGCGAAAATGAACGTGACGAGAGACCGTACCCCGCCGAACCAGCTAGGCGGTGTCAAAGCTGAGCCTCGTACCTTTACGACGGAGCGCAGGGATGAGAGGGATATTGCGAGGAAGAACGTTGTGAAAGACCATGCCCCGTCGAACCAGCGAGGCGACATCAAGGCCGAGCATCGTATCGATGGCGGGCAACACAGGTATGGGAGCGCCGGTGGAGATCAATCTATGGGTGCGGATGTAGCAGAGCAGGCGAAGCAAAGCGATATCAAGAAGAGGCTACTTTCACCGGTGCCATCTCGATCGAGGCTTGTTGTCGGTTCCCAGTCGTGACTATATTCTCATAAATGTTGTGTACTACATGTAACTCAAATTTCACTGAGCTAATCTCCCGAGTAAACTCTAGTTCACGGGCAGCACCTCTGGCAGAAAGCTACTGTTGAGTTGTTCGTTTTTAAAGATAGGTACAGGTACCGTTCCCTGTTCGCCACATTCTTCGTTACTTGGGTGATGTTCCAAACTATTTCCTAGCTCAAGGTAGTAGTCCTCGTACGAAGAGCTCAAGCACTGGCATGCTATAACTTGAACGTGAGGTAATAAGCGAGCATTCGATAGATGGTTTCAGGAAACCCGGGAATACAACACATCCTCGTCGGGGTTGCAAGATGAATTCACAAGTATGACTTTCTGAAGATGAGCCACTGGCACTAAGGTATGTTATTGTCCCACTGCCAGTACACGATAAAAATGATTTGTGGGCGCATTACATTTGAGATCACGGCACTTAAACACATATTTTTGCTTCGCAGAGTTACTCTCAGCTTTTACTTGTAGCCCAAGGCTACACACGCTTACGAAGCGTCGCAGACGTATCATACGAAAATGCAGTTCTCAATCTGCTTGAGGCACCATGGCAGTACCGTGACAAAGCGGTAAACCATTCGCAAAGGCAACTATCGTTGGTTCCGTTCTGATATGACACACTTGCAGAGATGTTACACGGGTGAAACCGCACCAAAGGTGCTTTCAAGCCTGACATCCACTTCTCCGCAGAACGAACACGAAAAATATTAACCTGTGTCTTTCTTAGGTCAATTTGACCCTCAGGCTTGCGAGAATCCATTTGTTCACTCCGAGTTATGATGAAGTCTCACACGGCGTCCGTGCATCTGCGTATTGTCGTTTGTCTTTCCAGACCATGTTTTCCATTATGCAACGAAAGTGTTGGCCGATGCAGGTTATCCAATGGCACAAGCGATGGTGCACTTGACCGAACTTGATGGACTTCGTCGGAATCGTGGCCCAGCCGGGGAGGCCCAACCCCCGTCATCTCGGAGTGCATACGAGGAGGGATTATAGGTCTCATGGGTGACATACCTATGGCCTATCAGCGTATGGCGACTGAGAGATTGTCCATCTCACGATTCAAACACGTCACTCTGTTCATCCGTCGTCTGAGTGTCGTTGTCTCGATGAGAGAAGTGGATATTGATATTTCCTGCCTGCATGGTCACCGGCAGATGCGTCCATAGAAGCTAGTAAAGATTACGGTCTGATTATCTCTTGGGAGAATACTATGGCAACTTCTCCTGACCTTCAGACAGTTGATCGTTGGACGATGTCAGGTTCGTCCAATCTGGTTGGGTAGACAGTAAGGAGAGATTGTCCAAGAAGCTGTCCCTGTTGACTGGTACCCATTTCTACAGAAAAATCCGAGCACTAAATATGTCTAGTTAAGAAAACCTTGCTATGCCTACAGAACTTTTGGAACTTCGTCAACTTTTCCTCGAATTTTATCAGGCACTTCTCCTCAATGAGCGCGGCCAAGGCTTCGTCGGCTCTTTCTACCATCTCCCTTGCACTATCATGACCAGGATAGTAGGTCGGATTGGCAATTATTTCTCCGCTGTGTGAGGACGACAAAAATCTCCACATCTGAGCCGCAGCCTCATGGTTGTCAAGTCCTACGAAAACGATGATAATCGGACACGTCTTTCCACCAAACGATACGTGGAACTGCTCAAGAGAAGTCCACGTCCGGTCCGATTCAGAATCTGCACCAGCGTAAAAGATGAGAAGATCGGTCCGCTGCATCGTCTCCGCGTAAAGTTTTGGATCCCCAAGAAGCTGGGCGTCAACATAGTGGCATTTATACTTCTGGTCACTGTCGCCGGTTGCTCCAGATTCTGCGACAGTTGGGAAGAGATGGACCCGATTAGCCTGCTCTGTGGCATCACAGATCATGATCAGAGGCGCCACCCTTTTCTCCGTTGAGCGGAGCAGAGCGCGAACATCAGGTAGGGAAGCAGAAATCAACGCGTCTTCGTCCGCTCTCCAGGTTACGTCGTCGAACTTTGCTCGCACGAGATTACGAAGCACGTCTCGAGACTGCTTCAGCCGGTTTTGAATGGCGGGGTGGTCGCTCCGTATCGTGGTGACGCATGCATGGGCATCGAACCGCATACCATGTTTGATCAAGTCTTTTTCATGTTCGGTCCACCACGCCTCCATGTCTCCTTCGTAGTTCTCTAGCCCAGTAACGACCAAAGCCACTGGAACTTTCTTGCGACATATTGCGGCGTAGAAGATATTGTAGTTCCGGAGTAGCGCCTGTCTGACCCTGGTACCGCGGACGCAGTACACAAGCAGATCGATGCCGTTCCATCGAGTTATGTGGCGGAGGAAAGCCTTGAGATTACTTTCGGCTTGTGCAGCAGGCATGGTCCCTTCAGTGCCTTCGTCCAACCCGACTGTATCCCAGAGATTCACGCTGAGACCGTCAAGGAGGATCGGGTGGCATTGATACCGAAACGTGCACCCGGCAGCGTTATTTGAAGTCTGGGTGATATCCTTCCCTGCAATCATGTTGATGATTGACGACTTTCCAACGCCACTTTCGCCAAACACGACGACATTTCGAGCTCGAAGCAGATCACGCTTTTGTTTTTGCCAGCAACAAGTCAGCTAAGCAACCATCGAGGCGTGTAGCACTTACATCTGGGTCTTGCATGAGAGCAGAGAATGGGGGGAAAACTGACTCGCAGGCACTCTGCGCACACGAATCCAAGGATCCAGGGATACTGACAGAAGTCGCCGGGATGGTCAATCTGTCAAGGCGTCGTCGAATATCCTACAAAAATGTCAACAGTTAGCAACTTATAGTGTCAACGTCTACAACCTGTAGGATTGTACTGCATTTAACTGCTTACTGGCAAGGATGTCTCATTTGGTGTAGGAAGACTCTGTTCGCCGAGCATGGCCATATTCGTGGCCATCTACTAGCTGCAACACAGTTGTTGTGGTTCTGGGATCTGCACACACTGGCAAGTGCGAGCCCGCCAGATTCCAATGATTCCTGAGCCAGTACGGTCCAACGAGGCCAAGGCATGGCGAACGCGACTCCAGATGTTTTAATGTTGAGGTGACTGTGCCGAGACGCATGCGGGCCCTTACGGGCCAATCAAGTTGAATCACAGCTCCAAACAGTAATGGAAACAGACCATGTGCACACATCCTGGCTTCAGCGCGCCTATAATACGAAATCGCTCCAGTCCCTTGACCCTCGGCCAGTCCAGTGTCACACACGAGGAGTTCTCATGTTGTTCGGCCGGCAACTCATACCGTGTAGCGAAGGTGATGCTTTGCCAAGTTTCCCAAGATAATTAATCAAACGGAGAACGTCTTGAACGAGCGGGTTCCTTGCTTCAGAGTGTTCGATACAGTCCGTGTCAGCCAGTCTCCTCACGAACAAGACCCAGGTATGTATTTGCAAATTTGGAGCACTTGGATGAGATTTCCGAACTGACGAACTTTTGCGTAGCACTTCATGTCTTCACGCGATGTCGCCCAAAATATCGTCATATTCGGGGAGACTGGTGCAGGAAAAAGCTCGCTCGTCAACCTCATCATGGGTCAGAATGTCGCCGCAACATCTTATGGTACCGACGGGTGCACCTTGGATTCCACCCTATACGAAACCGATGTTGGGGAATATCATCTCCGTATCTATGATACCGTGGGCTTAAACGAGCCTCAACTGGAGGCTGAACATTATCTCGCCGCAATCGAAAAGGCTCACCGGCTGATAACTTCCTTGAACAATGGGGGTGGTGTTCACCTGCTCGTGTTCTGCGTTCGGGGTGGTAGAATCACCGCGACCACCCAACACAACTATAGGCTATTCTACGAATTCCTCTGCTGTCGCCTAGTCCCCATCGCGCTCGTCATCACAAACCTGGAGTCCGAGACACCGATGGAGCGATGGTGGCAACGGAACTCGCATGAGTTCACCAGATTCGGTATCGATTCCATAGCGCATGCATGCGTCACCTGTACGCCAGGTTATGGAAACATGTACGCAGACAAATATGAAGAATCCAAGACGGTAATTTCGGATCTTCTTGCCAAGTGTGCTACGCAACACGCCTACGCTATCGACACTCGAACTTGGTTCACCAACTTCTCGATCTATCTCCGACAATTGGTCTATACTCGACACGCCCATAGCAGGAAACAAATGGTACACATGTTGGTGTCGCGTTGTGGGATGAGTCGGGATGATGCAGAAATCGTGGTTCGCAAGGTAGAGCAGGGTGGTTGGGAGGAAAGCCAGCGGAAGGTGTTACAGTGTACAATCCAGTAACTTCCACATGTAAGTTATGTACACCTCGATTCTTGGTTCCCGAATTCACTATCTCGAGTTTCCTCACGTCTCCGTTGTGTGCATGGTTTCCGTCAAAATGCGAACGTACGTGTGACGGGCCGGCGTAAATTTGTACGTCAAACCGGTACACCCGGGCCTCCTGACATCAACGAGGCGTTGTGGGAGAAATAGTCAATCTCGCCGTAACCCGCCAGTGACGATGTGGTGAGATCGATCGATCTGCAGCACCACGAGTACTCCTTACCCGCAATATCTTCGAGATCAAGCAAGACATATCATCCACATTGTGCGCGCGACTCACAGGCTCCCCACCCCGCTGTAGCCCATCCTTCCCCGGTACCTTCGCCGCCCTCACCCTCTAGGACCGTTTCCGACTTCACGTTCGCGTTGTACCCTTCGTCACTGCAGAAAAGACCATGGCTAAACACGCCATTGCTCCCCTTGCGGGTGTGTATCACCCCCTGGATGAAGAAGACCCACCATTTCAAAAGAGAAAGGTCAGAATCCGTCTCCATTGGTGCGGCGTCCGAGACTGAACATACCCTTGTGTCACTATCAGAGTCAGACTCTACCCCTGCCGCCGACTAGCGAGTTTCAGCCGATTCAGCGCCGATCCAACGTTGTGCTCTTCGGAGAAATGGGAGCCGGCAAAAGCTCGCTCGTCAACCTCATCTTGGGTTCAGATCATGATGTGGCAAGGACTTCATCTGGCGCCTCGAGCTGCACCTTGGATGCCAGACCCTACGACGTCACGATCCAAGGGCGGGATTTTCGCATATTCGACACTGTCGGCTTGAACGAGCCTCAGTCGCTCAGGGACCCCGATTGCTTGATTGGCGCTATCAACAAGGCATATCGTCTTATTAGGTTCTTGTCCGACACCGGGGGGATTAACTTGCTGGTGTTCTGTATACGAAAGGGTAGGATCACCACCAATATGCATCAGAATTACCTGCTTTTCCACGACTTCCTCTGCCACAAGAAAGTGCCCATTGCCATCGTTGTCACTCATCTCGAGCATGAAGAAAACATGGAAAATTGGTGGTTAGAGAACGAACCTCACTTCACACACTGTGGCATCTGCGTCATCGGTCACGCTTGCACCACCACAAAACGAGAGTTCGGTGACCGATATCATTCCTCTAGGCAGGCGGTTCACGATCTTCTAATTGCCCACGGTCGTGGAGTAGGCTTCACGCAGGAGAGGGTTAGCTGGGTGACAGAGTTGTTCCAGAAGTTGCTGGATTTCGTGGGCTTCCAACCTCGCTTGGACTCTTTCAAAGTCAGGGCGCAAAAACTTCGCGAATATGGACTGAGTGAAGACGAAATAACCGTGCTCCTGGTAAAAATCAGTGCAGTTGACGAAGACATGGACTTCGTCAAACCACTGCGACCACATGTCTTCACGCTGCTCCGCGGTCGTCGAAGCACACATATATGATGTCTATTGAATTAATAATGAGTGTGTAATAACATCCATCTATCTATGTAATACCTGTCAAGTTAGTTGAAGCAATTCAGTGAGGTTTACGTCTGAGTTCTAAGAATCAGGTTGACCAGCCCTGTCGCCAACGTCGTTGAGCCTGGTCGTCGAGATCTTTTCAAACAAAAAGGAGATGGTCCCCCCTGGGACATCCCGTACGGATGGCAAGGGTCGCTTCTCGTCCATTGCCACGATGTTCTCGAGGTCAACAGAGGACAATAATGAATCCAGTCTGGGTTGTGGCTTAGCTGGCTCGGCGTCGTCGTCTTCCGCGAAGTAAAGGAGTCGTCGCAGGATGTCATCGTGAACGTCGTATCGAGTGTGGTGTCGCAGACAATTTATGTGAGTCCACTCCCCAAGCGCGGCGAGCTCGACTCTCTTCTTTCGAAGCTCCTGACGGCCAAGTCAACTCGAGTTTTTTTATCAATCACAATGGAACTTAGTCACCACTGTCTCGGCATTGTGTTGGATTGGGTCGATCTGAGATGCGTTGACAAATCCTCGTTCAGAATAGTCGTCACCCTCTGCGGCTACTTCCTCCAGTTTCATACTCGCATCCACAGTGTGAGCACCTGACGGTCCCCGACCATCACATTCACAACCCAAAAGGTCGTGAGTGTTGCAAGGCGTGTCGAGTTGAATGCGGAAGATATCACGAAGCTAAAGTTGAATTGAACTTGTCGTTCAGTTTGATCAGATAATTACTCACATCTCTCCGGGTGAAGGAATCCGCTTTGGATCCAGCAGTTTCCTGAGTGAAGATTTAGTATGCCAGAAGACCATGAGTAATTATCTTACATTTCCCATGAGGGCTAGAGGGACGGACGAAATTAGTAAACACACGACCAGATGGGTGATGCCACTGACAATTGCTCAACCCGATCTTGGTGACCTGTCGTTGGAAGATTTTCTCTGTACACAGACTGTGAGACACCAGTCATGGAACATTGTGTATACTCGCCATCAATGGTCCCAGCCGTAAAGAATCGGTATATGAAAACTGGCCGTTTTTGGCCATCGCTGTATTATGGATTAAGTATCAAACTGAGGAGCAAGGCTCGAGCCAACAGACCGATGGATTCGTGCCATTGATTGTAGATCATGGCTGGAAGCAAATATGAGAGATGCTCGAAACATTAGGGAGAAGCAACACACCTTGGATTCCAATCAGAGTCAATGAGGCACAGGCGGGAGGCACCGATAAGATTCAGTCCAACACCACCCGCCTTGGAACTCAGCAGGAACAGGACTGTGGATCATGTCAGGTGACATTATTGCTTGTCGGCAAAGGAAACAGACAATGGCTCTGTTGAGAGGACTTGTTGAATGCATTGACGTATTCTTGTCTTTTTGCGGCCGGTGTTTGCCTGGAACCATGTGTCATGAGGTCTCCAATCGCAACTTGCTTTGCACCCACCCGTCTAAACGCAAATAGGTATAAGATTTCTTCTTGCAGAAAGCCTCGAGAATGTTGAGAGTAGATGTGAAGTGAGACACCAAGATACATTTCTCTTCCGTGTGCTGCTTATTGCTCAACTTCTAGCTAAACATAGAACATTCAACTTGGCGTACCTGTCGAAGTGTTTTAAGCAGGCTCGCTAGCGCGGTCAGTTTGCCTTCAATCTGTGTCATTATCCCGTATCGTACAAGTCAAAATACACTTACCACTGAGAGAAAAGTCTTCAATCTGGGCTCGCTCTGGGAGGATTTTCACCGCTTCCGCGATGCCTGGACGTATCTTGTGCTCCCCTTTGGACATTTTGGCTTTATCAAGTTGAGCTTTTAGTAGGACCGGGCTATTGCTGACTTTTGTCAACGTCCCAATAAGAGCAAGAGACTCGGCAGTCGACCCCTCAATTATAGAGTCCAGCTTCTCTGGCTTAAGTATTGTAGCAAACATAGAGAGCTGCAACTTCGATGGAGTCACAAACACAACATATTCATCTGGGATACCATTCAACACGACGTAATATGAGATTGTGGGGACTAACTTTTAGGTGGCAAATAGCTTTTCAAAATTGTCGCCTCACGTCGCAGCACGAAACTCCTTGCGATGGCGGATAACTAGTTATGTCACGTAAAACATGTCGGAAGCATACACTACATTGAACATACCTGAGTCGACCGTGCTTCCCCGATCTCGAGTTCCTTCGCAGTACGGTCAGGCGCCCTGCTCTTCAGGATAGGAACCTCGTACACCCGTCGAAATGTATTGTAATCATCTAGATCAGGGTCATTCAATCCAGCAGTACTTTGGATAAGTGCAATAGCTACCAAGTAGACCAGGGTTACAGAAGTCGGCCTATAAATCACGACTTTGCGTATGCGGTGAAAACAAGTGCATTGCCGGAAGAAACTTACCATTGCATGAAACTCGCTCAAGTCGTTCTGGATGGGCGTCCCGGAGAGGATTATCCTCCTAGGCGTACGAAGTGCCTTGAACATCGTAGATGTCTTATTGTTCGCAGACTTTAACCTATGTCCTGTTATGTTTCAGGATGAAAAAGAGACGTACGAGTGGCGATTTTACAAACCTTCATCGCAAATTATTAGGCCAATTGGAGGACTGATCGTCAAGGCTTCAGGTATCTGACCACAGGAAAGTCACTTCTTCACTCACTTGCAATATGTAAGGTCATTTCTACTGAAGTGTTAGACAAAGTAGCATACCAGGAAGTTGCTTGCCACTCACATGACACTCCTTAATTTCTCGTAACCGATTACTAAGACCTGATGAATTCGTCTGGGAAACGACATTTATAAGAATCCAAAGAACGCTCAAGGCGTGCTTTGCATACGAGTTCAAGAACTGCTTGATCTGGGATTTATCTTTGTCCCCGGCCAAAACACCGACGCGGTCACGACCCAACCTAACTCGCAAATGTAGTCATCTAGGAGCAATCTTGCCCACCTCAGACTCACCACTTGCGGAACTCGGCGCGCCAATTCTGAAACGGAACTCAGTCTGTGTTGTGCGCTTCCGTTGCCCGAGCTCACGTTAATAAGTGACACTGGGCAAACAACCAGCGCCTTTCCGATGACACCCGATCCACCACCATAAGGGTTTTGTTCTGCGCAAGCGTCAATAGCCGAAAATGATATAGGTACTGCCTTACTGAGGAGCGTCCAAACTAGTGCAATGGTCTATTTCTAATCAGTTAGGAAAAGCTGAAAAGGACACAATACATGCCTGCAACGTCTTCCCTAGACCCCTGGATGTCACGAAAGTCAACATTTATCACGAGTCACGATGGAAAATAAGTGACATCTCATCTGCAAGGATGCAACCCTGACCCTCGTGCTTTCGTAAACCCATGACGCACTCGTACAAGAAGCAGATACCTAAAAATGAGTACATATCATTAAAACTCCCTTGTCCGAAGAAAAAAGTAACCTTCAATCTGGTGAGGTCGTAAATGCTTTGCAATGATAGGATCAAGGACAACGGGGATGATAGGCAAACTTCTAGTGTACATGTATTAGTTCTGATGCAAGCATGAGGTGGATAATGGTACTTTTTGTTGAATTTTTCTGCGTGCTCTTTAGTTGGGGCCTTCATGACCACCGCGCCGTCAGCGTCCGGATCATGCCTAAACTCAGGGTTGATGAAAGTTCTTTCACAGTGCAGAATGCTCACAAGGGACCATTTTGCCCTTTCTTAGGGGGTTGGCCGTAGAAAGAGGCGGGCGGGACAAAGCTTTTCGGGACTGACGCTTGGAAAATGTTTTCCTTCTTCGACGAGCAGTCCTGCCGTGTGGAGATTGTGGGGGTTGGCGGCGATCTGTCCCAACTAACATCATCAGGATCACTTGCTTCCTCTTCGACACCAGTAATTGATGGCAATTGCGAAGGCGAAATAGGTGAATCTAGCGAGATCTCCTTATTTCCGGCGTAAAATCGATATCCACTTTGGAGCGGGAGACCGTCCCAGTCTTTACGTCCGATTCTGTGATTCCGGACATGCGCTCAGTGCGGGAAACAGTGGGAAGTAAGGGCCGAACATTTTACCCTTCTCAGAAATCACAGTCAACTGATTTCCGTTCTGCTGGACAAATGCATCGCCATCCCATGTCTTGTGTTTTCTGGCTTGGGGCCGGCGCCTAGATTGCTATTGCCGATGTGACTATTTAAATATGTCATATGCGTACCAATTTGCCGTCCACCATGACTCTGATCCTCGAGGCTTTTGTGCCGGTATATTGGATTGACCGGAGAGTAAACTGACAGGCTGCAGGTCTACCACCTTCCTCGTGGGTGTCTTATAAGGAGTGGCAAGATTCGAAGGTTTCAGCGGAACAAATTGTTTCTGACTAGTTGACGTGAAGGGGACAGTGGCGTTTGAGATCACCTTGGAGCCACGACCGAAACATTTCCCAGATAAATAGTCCGCCCTTGAAATGGAATGATCAATCCCAACTTCTTTCCCACCGAATGCATACTCTCCGCCTTCCTCTGCTCCGGGGGCGTTCAGAGAACCGGCGCCAATGCTGCAACACGCCGCATTCAGCCAAGTGTTGTAACGATAGAAAGAGGCCGCATACAATTTGCCTTCTAGATCGTACAAGGTCCCTTTTGCACCATTCAATACGAGAACCGCGTCACCATCCCACGTCTTGTGTTTCTTGTATTGAGGCATCCGCCTGTTAACAACGGATTCAGGCAGGCGTGTATAAACAGTTATTAATGATGTCGGAAATGAACATACCATTGTACCATCCAGTACGTTTCCTTGGAGCTTCCACTAGCACGCTCAGCTGCACCGCGATCACCAGGACTTTCGAGTGCGAGTCTCTTCCGACTGGTTTGATCCACTGGTTGCTTTCGCTTCTCTCCGACGACAGGAGACTGGAACGAGGGCATTGAAGTCGTGGAACGAGAGATACGCGTCTGCCACTGGTTTCTGGGATCTTAATCCCAAGTAAGAGTCAAGGACGCGTCACAGCGAATTTCCAGGA
Organism: Boletus pseudopeckii; assembly: GCA_038092915.1. NCBI lineage: Eukaryota > Fungi > Basidiomycota > Agaricomycetes > Boletales > Boletaceae > Boletus > Boletus pseudopeckii. The sequence continues at coordinate 63,126 of JBBPRH010000008.1, forward strand.
AATTCCTCATTCGACGCGTCTGTGGCACCAAACGCGGCCATTGCCGAAGTAACACAATTCAAGGTTTTAAAAAAATACATAGTAGAGTGCATCGATGCCATCAACATGCACGAGCTCTCTAACTGTCATAAGTAAACATGCTCGCAGTCAGCGGACCATGTTCCCTAACGATGCAATGGTCGCCTATAACTAAATGCAGGACTTGTCCTCACAGACTGCCATACACAGGCTTTCCGTCGATGAAAGTAGCTTGTACTCGCGTTTTAAGGATTTGGTCCGTGGAAACCGTCATGATATCTTGGGAGAGAACGACAAAGTCTGCACGCTTTCCAGGGGTAATCGATCCGAGTGTGTCTTCCATGAAGGAAGCGTAAGCGGCGTCGATAGTCATACCTATCAGCTCCAGCCGTGAGACACCCTAGCAGCAGGTAAGAGACACCACAAACGCACCTCGTAAAGCCTGTATACGACTCAGACATTGCTCTGGGAACCTGAGCGTCGATTAGGTCCCATGTCTGCGCATTCCCATCTAGTATAGCCACTTACCAACCGGAGGGCCCTTTGGGAGAAACACCGTCAGCAGATAACCTCGTCACAGCTGCATAGAAACCAGAGAGCGGGTTCATATCCTCCACTGGAAAGTCGGAGCCGAGGGCAAGCCGGGCACCATGCTCTAGAAGAGAGCGGAAGGCATACAAACCTTTCACTCGCTCAGGTCCCTGCGGCGGATATAGTCAATAAAAAGGATTGACAATGCCCACCCTTTATACGCACGAGACGGCCTTCAGCAAACCACATATCGCTGATGCTGTACAATAAATGGGTCAAGGTATGTCACAGGGAGTAGAAAAGACAGGAGATGACGCACGCATGAGTAGGTTGCACACTTGCGATTACTTCGACGCAGAAAAGCTTTTAGACGTGTTTGCTCTAGAGTCGAGACAATGCTGACGCACCACCTAGCTTGCCTACACGAATCATGTCTTCTTCTCTTAGTATCTGAGCATGCTCGAGGCGAGGTCTCAGCGCTGTAACATTGACATCCCTGAGAGCAGCCTCGAAAGTATCTAGGACTATACTATTCGCATAGTCGCCAATAGCGTGAATATTCTGATTTAAGATGTTATGAGGTAGACACATCAAGTTTGGGAAGATGCTCACAACTTGCCACCCATCTTTCAAAAACCGAGGGACGACTTCATGCAATACTTCTTCATCCAGACGCATAAATCCCTTCGTTCTAGGATTGTCGTGATAAGGCTCATACAGCTAGCGTTCAACTGTCGTTAGGAAATGCCTCGCAAACGATCCTGCATGTGTTACTTACTGCTGCCCCACCAGATCTCAAAGCACCTACACAATCAAGTGATATCAATGGATGTATTTAGTATATAAAACAGCCTTGTTACCATCCGCGAAGATTTTGACGCTTCTAGCATTAAGGCGACCGTTCCCCGCATTGATGATAGGTTTTGAAATATTTCCCCAATAGGGATCGACCTCGTCGAAGTAACGCATTCCGTAGATTCGAATCTGAATGGAAGATGTCGATAAGATGGATGGGAAGTTGATGCCATACTTACGGGAAGTAAACCTTCAGCTGCTTGTCTTTTGATTGCGAGTTGAGCCTCCGGTTATTAAACCGTACTGTAATCTTACCTCTCGAAAAATTCGAGTGATACGGGTCGGAGACCAGCGTCATGTATAGACGTTAAACCCAAGGACAAGGCATCCTTCGCAGTTATCGCGAAACGTCTACGAAGGTCGTCTTCTGTCGAAATAGGTCTCTTTGCCAATTGCTGTGCGTTGTCAAGCAGTACGCCTTGCGGGATGTGAGACTAGGCAGCGTGCAGGCTGTTAGTGGATCCGACGAACCAGTTGGATTTCCAAGTGCATCGCGAACCACGACACCTCCTTCTACATCTCCTGGTAAAGGACCACTCCATTGAAGCACCGTCTTGGATACCCACAATGCGTGACCATCCTTGCTTTGGAGCACTACCGGCCTCCCACGAATGACTGGATCCTCATCGAGAATGTCCTTTGCGAACCACGGGAATGTAGCGTAGGCTTACAGACGTGGAGACGAAGGACAATAAAAGACACATACCGCGGTAGGCCACTCTTCCACCGGCCAGGAAGTGTGGTCCCATCCCCAACCTTCTATGAACTTGGATGTATTGTGATAGATATCCGGATGTTCCATGATATAGTCTCTAACAAGTGCAATGGTTTCTGTGAAAAAAAGAGGGTGAATGGTGGAAACCCACTTGACAATAAACGCTTACGATTGATGGACTCGCCACCTTCCAAGGGAAGTTGTTGATTGGCACCATACTCTAGTATGTGTGCATGAGAGTCTACACAGCATTTTTACTTTGGGTGTTGTCTAAAGTGGCACTGGACTGACCACTCAGTCCAGGTACCACGATCGATTGGTCGTCGACGTATCGAACTCGAAGCGTCGAACCAGACCAACGAGCGGAGACATCGTCTGGTATAGCATGAGTTGGTCCAGATATATAAATCACCAGACAAGAGAGCACCTAGAGAGCCAGTATCGACGATGAACTCATCTTGAATGACCAAACACTGGACAGTGGGATTGGCATCATCGACAGTATAAATCCTTGCACCGGAGCGCGAGCAAATGGCGTAACGGTTGAGAGAAGTCGGCGTTACTGGTGTGTAGAACCAGAAAAATGCAGACACTGAAAGACACGAGACAATGAGGACCGTCTTGAAAGCAACGGAGGTGCTCGGGAGGATGCTCTTCGTCGCATCACTGTTAGTTTGGGTCCTCTTTTGAGCAAGTATGGAGTCTGCGATGTTCCGTCGACGTAGCTCAGACATTTTTTATTGGTGGTACTGGTGGGCGTCAACGAAACAGGGTTGAGAGCGTACCGGCGCTGGTGATAAAAGACAATGGGCTGGGTGCCTGAGCAGCAGGTTTTATAGTCAAATAATCTGTCACGCGCTTGCTGGAGGCGTGTCAAAGTATGTGAACAGAACTGCATGCATGATGGGGGAACCTAAACGGAGTTTTAAGGCGGCAGATGCAGTTCTGAGTTCTGAGTCCGCACTGAGAATATGACCGTGGTTTCCGGGCATGAGTTTCAAGTTGGCGCTAGTAAGTTATATGGTGGTGGTGGACTGCCACTGGAATGGCGTTTCCACACATAGACGTGAGAATTGCGTGACACGTTGACACCGCGTATACTCGTTGAAACCGTAGGGGTTGGAGACAAAGCAATTCAACGTCTAGTAACTTATTCCTCGTCCACCATGCCATGGAATGATGCACTCCGGGCAAGAGAGAATAGTTTCTTTGCTTCTCTGAGCTCGCACAAGGTGCTACTCTATGCCACAATATCCTCCATTGCCGTCTCTGCTACGATCGCGAGTGCCCTCAGGAGCCATAGCAATTTCTACTCTCTTGCTATCCACCTCTCGAAGAGCAATCGCAGTGTTTTGGTCAGTTTTCTTTTTCAACCTACAACGCTCCCTCCAACTCAACCTCCGCCAGATCCTCGCCAATTTCGGACTCTTGGTTGCACTGCTATGTGCTCAATGCGCTCAGCGTATATTCTTTGGTTCCCTCCGGCCTCAGGAAATTGAGGTATGTCCCTATGTCATGCTGTCAATTAATTCAATGCATCTAATGACTGATGCAGCGTCTTTACGATCGTCTCTGGTTCTTTGTGACCGAGTCACTCCTTGCGTTCACTATTTTCCGAGATGATTTCGATATCCCGTTCCTTCTCATGTTCGGGTTCTTGCTTTTTGTAAAATCTTTCCACTGGCTGGCTTCTGACCGCATTGAATGGGTGCGTTGTTCGCCCCCTAATCATTTGAATTCATTCTCAGATGACTGTTTCGTGGCAGATGGATCAGCGTCCGTATCCTGGACCACCAATATTATTTCATATTCGGATGACCACTTTGTTCACTATTCTTTGGTTCATTGATTTGTTCATGTTCGCATTCGCCGTCGACAGCACAACCAAGAATGGTGTTGGTGGGATGATGATGTTTGCGAATGAAGTAGGTATGCACAACCTTGCAACGAATTTCTTATCAATAAATCCAACAGTACGCTATCCTCATGGCTAGTGCTATGAACGTCATAGCCAAGTATCTGATTTGTGTCGTTGATCTTCGCCGCGCGCAACAGAGAGGCGGTGAGAATGCTCCTCCCTGGCAGAACAAGAGTATGTGGATCTTTTATGTTGAGCTGGTGACTGGTATGTCGACCTTTGCACTGCACTCGCTCTGTCTCAACTTATGGCTGACCGACTCAGACTTCCTCAAGCTCATAACGTATCTTCTGTTCTTCTTGTTTATCGTGGCTCTATACGGATTGCCACTAAACATCATTAGGGACGTATACCTCACTGGACGTTCGTTTGTTACGAGACTTCGCGCTTTGATCCGATACCGCGCAGCTACCCGTAATATGGATGAACGATATCCAGACGCAACGGAGCAGGAGATGTCCGCCTTGACGGATCGCACGTGCATCATTTGCCGTGAGGAGATGTATTATCAAGGAAGACCCGGAGACGCCCAACCAGAGACACAACCTTCACCCGATGGACCAAACATGTCTCCAAAAAAGCTACCTTGTGGGCATATCTTTCACTTCTATTGCTTGCGTTCGTGGCTCGAGCGCCAACAAAATTGCCCAACATGGTAAGCCCTCTGATGATACTTGTTGTTTTGCCAATCAATGTTGATCTGGTGTTTTATAGCCGACAAAGCGTCCTTGACAATCTCCCACAGAATCAGCAACGCCAACCCCAAGCTGCGCGACCACAACCGCAGGTTGGAGCTCGCCAGCCTCCAAATCTATTTGGATTTCGTCAGGCCGGCGTTCAGCCACAACCAGAAAATGATGCCCTTGCTCGAGTCTTTGGGAGATTTGCGCGTAATGCCGCTCAGCCACCACAGGCGGCTGCTGGTCAGCACCCTCAAGCCCACGGGCCGCAGAATACAGGCACTCAGGGTTGGGTTCCTGGTCCGACGCCAGGTGTAGTCATTCAGTATAATATCCAATACCAAGGTCAGCCACCCCATGGCCAAGTGCCCCAACCCTCGCAGCCTGTACCGCCGTTCACAGGGTTCGTCGGGCCCAATCAGGACTGGCGTCCATGGGATTTCGATGAACGATGGCTTAACCACAGAGGTGCACCAGCTGCCCGGCAACCTTCTACCAGTGGGGGTGGCAGCCAAGTACCCATATCACAGGCACAACCTCAGGACGCTTCACAAACACCAGCTGAGGCTGCCGCTCACGCTGCCTTGAGGCGCTTCGGCGGACGCTCGAGTACTCCCGCGAGATTCCCGTCACGTTCTGAAACCGTACCTGTCGCTTCGAGCTCCAATGATACGTCGACATGGAAGGTTCCGTGTTTAATACCGTTAGATGGTAGCCAAGCAGCGGAGAGTCTGCGCGCTCCGTCTCAGCCGGCAGTACTTGGTCTCCATCCATCCTCGCCCGTAGCTCCTCCTGTGCAAGCAGCTGGCTCCAGCTTGTCCCCTGCCGGCTCTCAAGCCACCAGCCCACAGTCACACGACCGGAGTAGTAATCACGTAACAGATGCCCAATTGGCGCTCCTGGATCGGAACACACGAGAAGCGATTGACGAACGAATACGAATCTTGCAAGGCGTGTCGAATACGATAACCCGCTGTATGGAAGACCTCGTCAGGGTGAGAAGCGCTCTCCCCGCGCCTCTGTCTACGGCACTACCACAGTCCCCTCCGGATGTCACGACAAGTGATGTTCAGTGTATGTCGTACCTCGCAATGAAACATAAATTGTTAAATTGATTTGTTCTTTCAGCAAACATTGGTCCTCAGCCAGTCACGACCACATCTTCCGAGGCTGAGGCATCGACTAACCCGTACTCTGAGGAATCTTCGTAGGATTATCGCCATGGATGTGAACAGCGGAGTTCTTCGAGGCATATATAAGATTTCTATACTAGTCTTACATAAGAACACGAAGGTGATTGTTCGATTCAGATATTCAACAATGCCTCAGCTCTACTTTTTACCAACTGTGGATCTACATTCGCTTTGTCAATCTTGAGGTAGAATGACTTGAATATTAATCCAAGAACTTTCTTCGGATTGTCGTCCCGGGGGCAACTCGAAGCGGCCTCTCTGAGTACTCTGTCTATCTCTGCTTCCGAAAGCATAGGCGGTAGGAATGCAGATATAATTTCTGCTTCTCGAGCTTCCTTTTCTGCAAGGTCAGGTCGCTCGCCTTTCACGAATTGAGAAGCGGACTCGGTCTGAAATAGTAATGTGAACAATGTCCCCTGATGAGATTGAGCAGCAACGAACACGTCGAAGGACCGCTTTGCGCAGGAGACCGACAATCACGGAAGACGAAACCTTGGAGCCAGAGGACTTGTCCAAATTGTATACTTCAGAGAGTACGGACTGTATGTTGAAACGTGAATGCCCGAATACCACAAGACATTGCAAAGAGGAGCGTACCCTCAAGGTCGTGGATGACACCTGATCTTTATGCTACTTTGCGTATGAGATCATGCCACGACAGGTCATAACAACACAACGGAATAGAGGGGACTGTGCGCATACCTTCATAGCCTGCTTCACTCTAGCGAGGAGCTGTTCTCGGATTCCTAGCGGAGAAGTTAGCACCAACTTGGAGGTTTCAACGTGAACGTTGAATAGAACATTAACCTTCATTGGCGAATGGAGCGCTCGAATAGAAACGACGGCCAACAAAAAGTAATCTAGAACTTTTTGAACATTGAGACAAGAAGTCCATGGTTACTAGATGGTTAGCAAGCGGTCTACCCGAACCCGAACACAACCAATGAATGCTGAACAGTGATCGAGATTTTGCCCGCGATCACGTGGTAGGAGATAAGATTGTCTCTCGTCCGAGTACTACCTGGGGCAGACCGGGTCAAGCCATTCACGACGTTCGTATTGCTACAGTCCCTATGGCTACTCAAAACTTCACACCACCTCTTCCAAGTAACTATGTTGATGCAATTAGAAAGTCCACCAGAGAACTGCGGGAAGCCCAAAATATCCAGGTGAGTGGCTATCGGCTATTCCTCCTTCACGCGCATCAAAACTCCAATTTATGGATTACAAACACGGTGTCGCTGCCACCAGCGCTGATGCGCTGATGCGGCCGCAGCTTCTGCGATGCGAGACATCTGCTTGTCAAATTCCTACCCTGCGGAGCACAGCGTCTTACCAACCCCCCATCCCAGGTGACAGATGATGCCGTGAAACGCCTATTGTTCTCTCCCTCATTCGTCCAGACGTTCAAGCGTGTCTCGAACAACCATGGGCTCCATTTCCCACTCAAATTTCCCTCGGTCCTATCCGAGCTAAACTTCCTCTCCGTACTTTGTCTTCTTAATTTTGCCTCAGGGTATCGTGTACCTCTTCACGAACAAACCGGTCGCGGTGCATGGGATAACATAAGAGCGCTTGCGTTTGGCATGTACTTGTCCTCCGCTACTGGCCAAGGTGATCTGCTCACCGCCAAGGGAATGAGAACAATCACATCGCAGCAAATCGCAGAGCTTATGTCTGTCAAGATATACGTGGAACGATCTCATGAAACGTTACCGGGCGTGACTGTTGGAGAACTCGGCGGGCACGTATACGATCTAGTTAAATTGATCAGCACCACGTTGAATGAGACGGGTGAGATATTGGAGCGATCAGGAATGCCAGACTTGGGGTCATTTGTCTTGCGAAGCTTAACATCAAAACGCTCTGGAGGAAGTGAAGTGACTGTGGATGACATCCTCAGAGACGTAGGCCCCTCCAATACCTCACATTGAATGAACCAAGATTGATAGCCTTTTGCAGCTCGCATGTGCTTTTCCTGCATTTCGGGACATGGCAGTTGTGGACGGAAGACGTCAGTATTTCATCTTGGTCCCTAGGAAGTGATGCTTAATGCCAGTCGTTTGAAAACAGCCGTATATTGTTTCAAGAAGGCACTCTTCCTCATACACGCGGTGACTCTGCGCTTTGGGTCGTCTTCACCACCACCTTTCCCGCTCCCAGACACCACAAAAGTGCCGGTATTTACGGATAACGTTCTGCCTTCTCTACTTATTCATCTGGGAGTGCTGGACCTTTCGGGGGCAAAAGATGCTGCGTTGCGGAATATATTCCCCGATGCCGCGAATGACACTAAAGTTAACACGCTCCTCGCAATTCCCAAGGACACGCCAGGGATAGGCACTGCTGTGGCTCCAGGAACAAAGCCAAGGATGACACTACCAAAAGACGGACCTGTCCTCACTTCGGATCAGGCATATATTTTGCGCGCCGCAGCTGTAGACGCTTGCGAGAAAATCGTTGAGCATGCACATCAATTAGATGAGAGTGGCTTGTCAGACAGTCAGAAGTGGATCAAGGATATCAATCTTCCAGCGCTGGATGTGTGGCTATGGGCGGTCGCAAAGGATAGGTCGGACTACAGGGAGCTTGAGAGATTTGTGCTGCGCGATACGGTCTTCTTTTGAGGAAGGCAAGGGTTACTGTAGTACATATAATGATCGACCAGCATCTGGGAATGGGCACACATGCGGATATACCACACAAACTCAACTTTTTCTTCCGGGCGCTGTTCCGTGGACGCAAAAGGGGAACGAACGAAATTAAAAGCGACAGTGTTATCAGCTCGGGAGTATTAGCTAGACAGTATCTGGATCGAAGTGCCGCAACTTCATGTTGATAATCACATACAGTATGCCGCCATGGCCATCTTCTGAAAAGCGTCACATCTCGCATGGAACTGGAAACAGTATACATTCACAAGTGGGAAAATGACCACACCGCGGGGCGGCGCAAAGACGGTAAGCTTCGGGATCATTCCCTGGCCCATCAGGCAATATGCATAGCATAAGCCCTGACCCGCACCGCATCCGAGAGCCGGGGTGTGTATCGACATTCGGCATGGTTGGGAAATCCTGGACTCATCAGCGCCCCTGCGTGCCACTGTACCGGTGCTGGACATAAGATACGGGAGCGGACCCCTTGACAAGGGTATTGGGCTGTGGGCGTGCTTGAGATCATTGAGCGTAATCGGACCACCACCTGTCTGTGATCGAAGAAGGCGCTGCGAGTCCGCAGTGTTCAGTACGTCCTGGAAGGGCAGGGAATGGAACCATAGCCATGCGAGAATAGCTCCTTTAACGTCGCCTAGCATATGTGAGAAGCACACAACCATAAAGATTCAGCCAACCTACTGTGAGAAGCGGGCTTCACGCTCGTCGTGATTGTGGTGAGAAAACGCATGGCCTGGAGACGTGTCCGATCAGACGTTGCTGGACATCGTTTACAAGAAAACAATTTACATGTACTCCGCTTACTTCCAAAATTCATATCTTGTGTCGCCTGGGTGACTGTTTTCAAGCTGAGTTTCACGGGAGAGTCGAGTATAAAAGATGGGAGGTCCTGCCAATGCAAGGAGGGCTGCTAAAAAGAACTGCCGGTATCCAATCACCTCTGGTCGCTCAGAGGCCTTCTCGCCGCTCCAACCAGCCTATCGGAAACAAGCAACCTGAGAGATGTCCACGCCCGAGTCTGATTTGGAGATTTTCAGTACTCCACCCACCTCACCGTGCATATCCCGCACCAACTCGAACGTGGACGACGACATAGACATGAACTGCCTACCAACTGAGAACGTTATTCGGCCCTCGCTGTCGAGACGAGGCAGCAGACCATCAATCCTGTCGTCTCTGTCTTCTTTGCAAACGAACATTACCTGGAACCACGACATCGTAGTCGATCAACAGTCACCAGCCAACTTGGTTGGTAATAAGGCCATCGCCACATCACCGACGATAGCCGACAGTATTACACATCAACCTGCCAGTGCCAGTAGCGCAACACCAGTCTCCATTTCAAGTTCTCCCTCCAGTTTTGGCTCGATACCCAGGTCTATGGATTCTTCCCATTTCCCGACTAAATCGCCATGCTTCGTGCACTCCCACCTCGACAAGGGTGCATCACTCCAGGACTGGTTGCACGCCAAAGAGCGCGACGTGCTTGGCACCGACGTCGGTGTAGCCAGGTCCCTTCAACAGCCACCACGAGCACGCAATCAGAGCAACCAAGCAGTTTCTCCGCCAGTAGAGTTTCCATGCAGGGATGGCGCTACTCACATGTTGGCTTGTAATGAGGACGACGATGATCCCGATAGCGGTAGTTTGACGAGGCAGCTTGCCGAGACTGCCGTTGGTGTTCGAGAAATGAGCAAGCAGCTGGGTAAGTCTTCTGGCCCCAATGTGGTGCTTTATGCTCATTCTGTGCAGGCCGTGCTCGGATACGCGCGAATATTCAAAGTGTCCTCATCGTGACCAAGGCCCGAGACAACAGACTTATCAGGTTAACTCGCGAGCTCGCGCTTTACCTCATGCTCAAACCACGCCACGGTCATCGTGGTCTTATCGTGTGAGCAACACATTAATGGTCTTTATCGTGTCCTGATACATGTGCACAGTTATGTAGATCACCAGCTACGACAATCTAGGCGCTTCGATGCTGCCGGACTTAAACGTGACCATCCCGAGTTATTTGAACCATTCCCCAGCAGGAGGTCATCGAGCAATAATTCGCTTTCGTCCTTGTCATCATTCACGTCTCAAGATGACCCTCATGGGCAACAAGAGGGGCAACTCCGGTATTGGACCAGTGAAATGTGTAGTCGTAGCCCGCAACTATTTGATTTTGTTATCACTGTAAGTGTTTGTATGATGCGGCTGGTTACACAGTTCTAATAGAATTACAGCTGGGTGGTGATGGAACCGTGCTATTTACTTCGTGGTTATTCCAGCGCATTGTTCCACCAGTCCTTCCGTTTGCGCTGGGCTCTCTAGGTTTCCTCACGAACTTTGACTTTGTGGACCATCAGGCAGTGGTGGATTCTGCCATTGACGCGGGTATCCGAGTCAACCTTCGTATGCGATTCACCTGCACAGTATACCGTGCAGTATTCGATAAAGGGAGGTGTAGGAAAGCGGTTAAGAAGGGCGAGACCGGCGAGATCATGATGAAGGATGTAAAGAAGGGTGGTTGGGAAGCACTTGAGGGAGGCTGGTCAGGAGTCTTACCCGACGGTGGTAAATGCACCAAGGACAAGGAGATCATGTGTTTCACCACCCGTCCTGTGGAGACGTTCGAAGTCTTGAATGACCTCGTCGTAGATCGAGGACCAAGTCCCTACGTCAGTTTGTTGGAACTTTTTGGTTTGTGGGAAACGTTTTATCCCGTGTCTCATCCTGACTCCGATCGCACAGGTGATGAACATCACATGACCACCGTACAAGCGGATGGCCTGTGTGTAGCCACACCGACTGGGTCAACTGCATATTCGGTGAGATTGGTTTAAATTAAACGTTATTTCATTCGAAAATACTAACCAGGTGAAAGCTTTCCGCTGGTGGATCTCTTGTTCATCCAGAAATCCCTGCCATCCTCATCAGTCCTATTTGTCCCCACACACTCTCCTTCCGTCCCATGCTTCTTCCCGACAGCATGGAACTCAGGATTTGCGTTCCATACAACTCTCGCAGTACTGCATGGGCTTCGTTTGACGGCCGTGGGCGGGTGGAACTCAAGCGTAAGTTGGCTTTATACATGACGTTACCTGACTCAGCGCTAAATTTTGGGAACAGAGGGTGACCATATCAAGATCAGCGCCTCAAAATACCCATTTCCAACAGTGTGCGCGGACAAGCAGTCCACTGACTGGTTTCATTCGATTTCTCGCACCCTGAAGTGGAACGAACGCCAGAGACAAAAATCGTTTGTCGTCGTGGAGGAAGGACCAGCGAAGACCAGCCGTGCGCGGAGAACCACTTTTAGTTCAGCTGTAGATGGGACACTTGCCTCTGAGCCCCTTGAAGAAGTGGAGAGTGATGAGGAAGTGGTGGAGGAGGATGACAAGTTTGACATTGATGACTCTTCGACTGACGCTCTGAACGACGAGCAAACTGCCGCGATCCACATCCAAAATGAGCAGAGCATGGTGGAGTTCCCATTCGTGGCCACCAAAGCACGGGAGATGGCATCGCAAACCGACTCTGGACTCGAGATGGCTGCTGCTGCTCTCAGACATAACCTCACACCCAGGTTCTCTCGTTCAGCGAGGTCGAGGTCGCGGTCAAAATCGGGGTTGCACTCAGGGGTTGATACCCCGGGACGGTTTGCGGGACCTGCCCATTCACCACCACATCTCCCGGATCATTATCACTCAGCCTTCACCCCGGATATCCCCTCTCCAACCATCTCTGATTCATCTGATGACTCGTTGTCACACATGGACCATGTCCAGCGAGGCGCTAGAGATGACCTCCATTCAGCACAACAGTACTTCAGTGGTCGTAGTCGGATTCCTCGAGATAGGGACTTTGACGACAATCTCCAGACACCCACGATACCAGACAGTGTTTCTAACAGAAGGAGCCACCCCCACCCCAAAGTGAGCTCGAAGGACTCGGAGGACGATCACCAAAATCGTCGCACTTTTGCTGTATGGGGAAATGACGAAACCGACAGTGGGACAAGCGACAGCGACCCTTGAGGATAATCTCTTACTCACTTATTGGCTGACTCCTTTCTGCCCTTCGTTTCGTTACCAATCAACCATTCTTGGGATTGGAGAATTTCGGATGTACGTGTAGTTGTGTATTTAAGTATTTAGCTCATAAAGTATGCGTAAACCATTTGAAGATCACGTGCGGGATCGAGAACTCAACTTATGACTTTGACATGTCAGAGTTTAGTGGTGCTCACCTCACGACTTCCCGCGTCAATCGTCTGCTGAGGCCTCTTAGGAACAAATGCAACACTCTGGCTGCGCTTGCAAGGACAGCGACGGTGTCTCGTGTTACTTACTCGAAGCAGTTGTCCAACTGGGACCCTGACGGCCCCCCTCCTCTCACTGTACTCTGTCCCTCGGTATGGACCAAGAAACTAGCGATCGACAGCCGTTCTGCAGACGAGTTTGAGCTCTCAAGACGAATCCATGCAGTCTGCGATGCTTTCAAAAATATTGTACATGGTGCCTACAGTCAACCGTGCACTGAACGTATTCCTAGTCTTGCCGCAATGTGTAGCCTGGTTGTTGGCGAAAACATGCCCGCTGCAAACTCTGATAGCACTTTGGTTGATTCCGGTCAAGATTCAACCAACCAAAACGATATACTGGACGTAGATGGCGTATACGAGGCCGTGCCACCACATTGTCGCAGGTATTTGCCATGTTCTCCCCGAGTGTACTGACAACTGACTGGTGCAATCCTAGGTTCTTGATTGTGTCGCATGCTTTGTCCATGATCCTATGCGTCTGTACCCATCATCATACCCTTGTGATCATCTTGCTCGACCACTGCCTCTCGTTCGGTCTGGTACATGAATCTACTCGTCTCTTGAATATCGTTCTTGCACAAGCATTTATGTCACCTAACTCGTCGTACCCCCCTCCAGTCATGCACCCAGCCCACACAAGTTATCTTCTTGACCTTCACACAAAGTGGACAACCGGAAACAAGTCATCTGGGGCATCTTCGGGCTCCTCGCTGTTCACCACATCCGCATTCTGCAAAGCGGTGCTTGACACCTTGTCACGAACCTCTTCCTCTAACTCACGCACCCTATGGACCTCCATGGTTTTAAACAAATTATTGCACGCTATCGAAAGCTGCGATATCGACTCTTCTATTGACATTATCTGCGCACTTTCCCAGAGTTTCTGGGAAACATCGGGCTCTTCGCTGGATGGCAGACAAGATGACGTCCAACTTGTGATGCTCAGGAACAAGCTCTCCGAATTGATGTCAAACCTATTTGATCAGCTTTTCACTCAACATGATTCACATACCTCTCCCTTAACACCATCGAGAATCTACGCTACCATCGGTATACTCCGTGATTGTCATGCTGCTCGACTTCACCGTTTGCGGATGTCAACCCCAGGTTCTCCTATCGATCTTCCAGATCTTATCATTATCTTTACAACGCATATATTTGTCGCTTTCCGGAACTCGATCGATAGTTCCCGCCACCTTTTAACCATCCTTGATGACTCAAGTCCTGTTCCGACCACATTTTCCAAGCTGATGGCGCACTTCAGTCGGTCCCAAGAAAACCAAGCCTTCGGAAACTTCGTAGAATCATTCCTCACGGAGCTGAAAATGTATTCGTCTGCCTTTCGCTCTGAGAAGCTATCTGGGCTCGACGCCTCCCTGTGGGCATGTGCACTCCACCATTTCGAGACATCCATAGCGACCTCTCAGAAGAGTAGTTCTACCCTTGTAACAAGATACAAACGGCAACTGATGGAAGCAGTGGATGCAGCAGAACGTCGGTGCTTCGGAGGGGAAATGGACAGCAGCCCCGTTGTCTCGTTGTCTATTCATTCGAATTGTGCAAAACGTACAAAGCGCGGGAGGCTAAGCGGACACTGGGAGTGGGAGGACATGGTCGGATCTTGGATTCGAAAGACACCAATGCATAAGAAACGGAAGATCGATGAGGGTCGTCCACCCACCCTATCGCAACATAATCAGTCACGTCCACGAGATACCATAACCTTTAAGGCTGTATCCGGACCAATATCTGTCTCCACGCCCTTGTCGACCCGCCGTCCACGTTCGTCCACGTTTTCCACATCATCGTCATCATCCCACTCTCAGCTCTCCGAATCCGAATCCCGCACGGAAGATGGGTCCGAATACCAAGAGGAGAGTGACAAGGAGAGCTATACTAGCAATCGCTCGCTGGCCAAGGGATCCCATCCCATCAAACGTCGAAGTTCGAATTTCGTCTCTCTATTGGCTGACGCTCAGACGAACCGTATCGTATTGCACTCAAAACGACGACCCGACCCGAAGCCGCCATCTTCTGTCGTACCTGAGAAGTACGTGCTGCCGCTCTCTTCACAAGAGTCTCGGTATACCCCGCGCAAGCATAAACAAAAGGCAATTTGCAGAAAGGTGTCACCCCCGCCAGCGCCGTCGGGAGCTTTACTCCTTTCCGACGATTCGTTGGATTTGTTTGCTTATGCGACGTCCTCGCCAGCCAGGTGCTGAATTGAGAATCAAGTATTAATACTTAAATCTAGTGCGATTGCGAAACGTGTATGTAATTCCCGAACTCAGCCTAATTGAACTACCTTCCCATGGCAAGCCAACAACATATCATGTGTGGGTAACCGTCGACCGGCGTCGTTCATCGGAAAAATGATACGGGTCAAGCGATATCGTTCGAAAATCTCTTAGAACCGTGATGATCACACTTTCCGTACTGCAAGAGCCACGATATCGCCTCCCCGCTCTCGAAGTTCGCAACAGCACATACACCTTGGTAATCGTGCGTCGCATCCGGAAGAAATGATTCGCCTTCACACCATGTGTCTGCCTCATGCATGTTGTGAGGAAAAGCTTCCATGTGTGATTTGTATCGAAAGAAGCATGGCAAGTCTCTGGCGGCTGTCGTTCGACGCAGCAAACCCTGCACCACAACCTTTCAACTGGAGGTGCAGAAATCATCCCGGGAACGAGCATCCTTCTTGGATCCATTTGGGCTTCTCTCTTTTGAGTCGTCAGTGAGTACGTGTCGCAGTACGCTTGTCGATTCCTAGACGTGAACTGGCACTCGGAATGTTTAGAGCTGACCACGGCAGTTCTGCTCACCTCACATCTCCGTACTCTCGCCCAGCATCGAGGGCGCGCTCGGTGGATCGAGAAATTTTCACCCGCACTAAGGCCAGTTTTCTTTCGGACAATGCGTCCCACCCAATGTGAGGCTAAAGGTATCCATAGCCCAGGAGTATGGCCATTTTAAATGTTCTATTCCTCGGAGAAACAAACACAGGGGAAGGTTCTATTATCGATCTCATTGCAGGTTCAAGGGAGCGGAAGAGAACCCCTCGCCACGCCGGTCGCCGCGCACTTGGCGATGACGTGCGTAGCGTTACACTCGGTGGCAAGACATTCAAACTACATGCATCGCCCACGAGCGAATCTACGTCCCCAGTGGCGCTCAGGGAAGCAATTCAGAACATATTGACGGACCTTTACAGCAATGGCGGTATTCGCCTGCTCGTGTATTGCATGAATGCATTACATTCCAATTTGTGGATTCACGAAATTCATCGCACCATCGCTTCTAATTCAATCCTGCCCTCACGCATCCCCGCAGTCGCTGTCATCGATGGAATGTCTGATGTGGTTCAGCAAGAGAGTTGGTGGTCCCGAAATGAGGGTGCCCTGGCCAGTCAAGGGCTCCACTTTGATGCCCACGCATTCATCCAGATGATGACCACAGGCTCCCAGTCGCCTACCGCGGATCATATCTCAGGGAGTCGTCATGCACTGCACACACTCATTCTCCAAAACTGCGCTTACGCCATCAACTCTGAAACAGACTCGGACTTTCAACGTTCGGCCCCCTACAAACAACAATCTATAGGAAACTCATTTCAATCTCTCGTCACGTTAGCCAGGAAGCCTTCCTCTCACGCATCTGCTGGTTCTAAAGCCATCGACATTGTACTGCTGGGCGAGATTGGCGTAGGTAAAAGCTCACTCATCAACCTGATCGCGAGGAAAAAGGTTGCCGGAGTGTCATCGGACAGCATAGGTTGTACTAAGACTGCCGCTGAGTATACCTGCGAGGAGAATGGGAGAACCTTCCATTTATACGACACCCCTGGCCTCGTTGATCCTCAAATGGGTGCCGAATCCTTCATTGAACCAATCGATACCATCCAAAAGCTGATACGCAGCCTTGGCGATGGAAACGGCCCCGACCTTCTCCTTTTCTGCGCTGAAAACTCAAGGCCAACGGTAGCCCTTCAGAGAAACTATCGTTTGTTTTCCAAGATCATCTGCCAAAATAAAGTTCCGTTCGCTCTCGCCGTCACGAAACTTATGGAAGGTCAAGATGCACATCAATGGTGGAGTCAACACCGTGTCATGATTCGGAGGTATGGCATCGGCTGCTCAGGGTATGTTGGTATTGGACAGGAGAAACGACATTCGGGTCCCAACCCGGACTCGGAAGGGCAGTTGAGAGACTCCCTCTTGTCGTTCTTTGTCACATGCACCGATCGACAGAAGCACAGGGAAAGCTCGCTATTTTCCTCAATAGGCCGCAGGCTCGGTTTGGTTCCTTCCTTCCTACGTTCTCAAGAGCCGACGCTGGAGAAGACTTTGATGAATCAGTGCGGACTGGAGGAGCAGATCGCTCGAGAACTTGCCAACCGGATGGTTCCTTGAAGCAACTTTATATCAGTGACAGGGTGCACGATTTTCTCGTCCGTATGCTTTATATCATTGCTTAAATTCTTGTTTCTTTGACACCAGTTCCTCGATAGTTACGCAACTTGAATGTGAAGATGTCTCTAATCTCAAGAGTTTTGGCCAGTCTCGTTAGCAAGTAACCGCGCAATGTTGGATCAAACCTGAATATGCGTACTTTTGGAGTTGATTTCTGCGTCAGAAACACCACGTCTTGGTTGGTAATAATATCTTGGCATGAGTGCTGCGGCCCACTGAAGTGCGGAGGCCATGTTGAAGCTGATGCGAAACAGATACATAGCCTTTACTCAGCCTTGAAGCTTGATACATGATGGCCTGGCACCTTGTCCGTTGACCACGTGCAGAGTGCGATGTACCTACAGGCCCGCGCCGTTTGCTGCACGACGTCCACGATATTACAATTGACCTGCGTGCAAAACGTAACCACTGGCACCGCTTTTGTGACTTGGGAGGGTTCATTCGTACTACCAGCATTCATCGGGAGAGTCTGTCTTTGACTGGGAAGTGCGAGTGATCACCATGATGCACCTCCACTGGCAATATCTCTGGCGCTGAACCCACCGTCCATGATGGGAACTTCCTGACCACGTTCCAACCCCCTCCGAACAAAGCATGCACAAATCAGTCCTCGTGTCGACCCCCCCTTCAACTAGCACGCGATTAATCACCGAGGATCATCTGGACCAGTCGAGGCACCCAGCACCGTTCAACGGGTGCATTCACCCTACTCCCAAAACACAAATAGTACCGCCTGTCAATTCGCTAGTCCTCTACTCTCTCCACTCGACCCACCCTCAATTTGTTAACCTTCACACTCTTCGTCGTCCCGCTGGCACTTCCTTGATAGTGGTCAATTATCTCTAACTGCTGCGCACGGATCATACACATTTTTAACACCCTTTGAACTCCGTGGTATGTATGTTGCAAGCCAGTCGATGGGGGCCGATCTAAACGTCCGATAGATTACTCATGAGCACTGGGTTGAACATCATCCTGTTTGGAGAGACGGGCGTCGGAAAGAGCTCGGTGATCAACCTGATTGCTGGGAGGCAAGTCGCAGATACCTCTCCAGACGTTCAGGGTTGTACCATGTCGTTCAAGCCGTACACTTTCCCTGTCAAGGGCCGAAGTTTTCATATCTGGGACACGGTCGGCCTGGAGGAGCCGGAGATGGGTGTCAACGGCTACCTTTCTGCAATCGAGCAATCTTTCGAACTGATCCAACACCTGACAAGCCAGGGTGGTGTTGACCTGCTACTTTTCTGCATTCGCGGAAACAGAGTCACTGCGACTACGCAGAGCAACTATAGGTTGTTCTACGAAGTACTTTGCAGGTCCAAAGTCCCGATCGCAGTCATCGTCACGCACCTCGAGCGCGAACCCGACATGGAGAAATGGTGGGAGAGAAACGTGGACAGTCTAGATAAGTACGGCATCAAAGCTGCGGGTCACGCGTGCGTTACCGGGCTGCCGACGCACAGCAAGTACCGAGAATCGCAACACAACATCTGGAGGTTGTTGGAAGGGCGTCACGCTGAAGGGAGATTCAACATGCCACCAGACGGGTGGTTCGTCGAGTTTTTGCGCTCATTTGGACTGTTTGCCCCTTTGAAGGAGAAGTCGAAGCGAAAGGACATTATGAAGGTCTTGACGAAACGTTGCAGATTGGATCCGAAGACGGCAGAGGAGCTCGCTGTCAAGCTGGAGGGGGCTTGAGTTGGACGGCGTTGTATTATGGGTTCACCGGTATAGTTACGTTTCACGAATACCGGCCGCGTCAACTTTCTGATCGTACATGTAAACATGTATCTTTCTTTCGTGCAATAATTCATTATGATAACGGGACTGCAGACCAGGAAAGAATTTTGTGTACAACCCCCTCCCCGCACAGAATTTGTTTCTGCACGCACAGCTAGCGTTAGTCCAGATGACATCATCCTTTACTAACGTCATTCGGATTTTATAGTGGTGGCAGCAAAAAAGTGGCTGGGACACTCTCCCTTCCTCTCAACTTCACGACGAGTCATCCATGATGTTACAATTGACCTGCCTAAATTCAACGTCAACCTATTACCACTGGCACTGCGTTTCTTTGGTTCGTACTGGCAACCTGCATCCGAGTCTACCCATCGAGAGAACGTTCAACGACTGTCTTTATTTGACTCTTTCGCCGACCTAGGCGAGAGGTACGAATGATCACCATGATGCGGTGTACAGCTCAAGGTCAGCGGCCTCTCCGCAGCGTTGCCATGCACGGCACACATCAATCCTCGTGTTGACTCCCTCACCGACTGGCCGTCACCCAGGATCGTCTTGACAGGTCGAGACATCCAGCACCCTCGAACGTGTTACCCTGTTCCCGAAACACAAATACTACCGCCTTTCAATCTGGTGTTCCTTTCTTCTCTCCACTCGACCCATCCTCGATTTGTTGACGTTCAAATTCTTCGTCATCCCGCCACTTCCTTGCAAGTGGTCAAATTGCTCTAACTGCTGTACGCGGTTTACAGGCATTCTTTTTATGTCCTTGAATCTCAGCGCCGGTATGTACGTTGTAAGCCAGTTGACAGAGCCCAACCTGAATGCCGAACAGATTACTTATGAGCTCTTCATTGAATATCATCCTGTTGGGAGAGAAAGGCGTCGGAAAGAGCTCGGTTATCAACCTGATTGCTGGGAGGCAAGTCGCGGATACCTCACCGGACGTTCAGGGTTGTACCATGTCGTTCAAACCGTACACTTTCCCTGTCAAGGGACGAAGTTTTCATATCTGGGACACGATCGGCCTTAATGGGCCGGGGGTGGGTGTCAACGGCTACCTTTCTGCGATCGAACAGTCTTTCGAATTGATCCAGCACCTGAGAAGCCAAGGCGGTGTTGACCTGCTGCTGTTCTGCATTCGTGGAAGCCAACTCACTGCGACTACGCAGAGCAACTATAGGTTGTTCTACGAAGTACTTTGCAAGTCCAAAGTCCCGGTCGCACTCGTCATCAACCACCTCGAGCGGGAACCCGACATGGAGAAATGGTGGGAGAGAAACTTGGAAAATCTAGAAAAGTACGGCATCAAAGCTGCGGGTCATGCGTGCGTTACCGGGCTGCCGACGCACAGCAAGTACCGGGAATCGCAACACAACATCTGGAGGTTGTTGGAAGGATATAGCGCTGACGGGAGATATAACATGCCCACAGAAGGATGGTTGACCGAGTTTTTACGCTCGTTTGGACTGTTTGCCCCTCTGAACAGGGAGTCGAAGCAAAAGGACATCATTAAGGTCCTGACGAAACGTTGTAGAATGGATCCGAAGATAGCAGAGGAACTCGCTGTCAAGCTGGAGGGGGCTTGAGTTGGACGGCGTTGTATTATGGGTTCGCCGGTGCAGTCACGTTCACAAATACTGACTACTTCAAGTTTCCGGTCGTGCATGTAAACGTGCTTTCGTGCAATAATCTATTAAGATAACTGCTAAGCATACCTGACAGTCGACTTTGGGAAATCGATGATACAGTAAAACGTTCGGAGAAGATGTGTTACTTTAGGTGACAAGGCTGCTAAGCACCCTCAATCGACAGGTGTATAAGTTTGATCGAGGAATGGCCTTCAGGTTGTTCACCCGTTCGTCGACCTCATAACCAATCCTTTACCGATCAATACGAGCATGCAGGGAAAATTCAGTTCTGCCATCCCGAGATGACATCCCTGCTTTGTCAAGAGTTTTCAGTATTGTTCTGGGTACTGTCTATTTGTTTCGGATCAAGGGATGTATGAGGGAAGATCGAGCATTCTGTAATCCGAGTAGGTGACCATCGAGATCTCGGACTGAAGTGTTATGGATGCCCGAACCATAAGACCGCTTTGGAGGGATATGTATTGTGCCTTTAACGACACTGATCCGGTGGAACTTTAGAATGTTACTTCTGATCTCTTCAATGTCTCTTCTTCGATACCCTTGATTTCTGGTGTCGGCGGTCAATACAGTGCGCTCTGCATAGTCTTACACATGATCGCTTACGCATTGCAAGATGTGCACTGGAACATTGATCTGATGATAAGCACAGCCCTGTGAAACAGATTAAACAAACGTTTCAAGGGCGACTACCCACCTTTTGCGCCGGCATGTAAGTCGGCCCTGAGCACCCTGGGGAGGAACGTCAAACTGCGTTCGCTGATAGAGAAGACACGAGTCATACATGTGGTCCCATGAAAGCACAGCGACTTGTGCCACTAATCCCGTCATCGCAGCAAGGTTGTTCGTCTTTTCCAAACATTGCGATCAGCATACGACATACCACGCCCCCAGTTCGTGGGTTCTAGTCAATGACGAGGGTTCGTACTTGAGTCGTGCCGCGACCTCGAGTCCGGTGTGTCCAGCTTCAAGGATCACAACCGTAAGGATCATTGCTCGGAATATCAAGCTCTCGTCGGCCTTCGGCCCAAGTCCCACGAATGGGCGCAGAATAACGCAGTGCATCAATTCAATTATGATTCCAGCATGATTTGCAAACAAGAGCAGTGCACGATCTAGAGCGTACCTTCTCTGGAAACTCCGTCAGGCTTTCGAGGCATGTGAACAGCGAGGTCTTTCAGTCTCCTCCTGGGAGAGGTACGCTATTCCTGTCCCTTGACCAGCCTGTGAGTGCGAGGTTAGTATTTTTCCAGTTTCCGTCTTTGGTGAAGAGAACTATAATAGCTGGCACATCGCACTCTCGTGCTGGGGAGAAAGCGGCAAACCACCTCATCGCCACTATCGACGCTAATGTCCAACGCCTATAGATGGCCGAGAGTCGGGAGTTTCACTTTGTGGCCCATGCTCGAACGTAATCGAGGGAGGATCAAGACAAAGATATGATAATCTGCACGATAAAACTCGTGACGAGATCGTGTATGGGAGAATGTAGAGTCCACGGCCGAAAAATGGTCTGAAGTGTTAATCTCCGGCAAGGATTGCCAATGACTTTGGACAATTGCTTGGCAAGCGGGATAAGAGTGGTCATTGTATGTAACAGACCATATAATATAAAGAGCGTGACTAGGGAAGCAAAGTACTGGAAGCCCTGCAGCTGCGAGGGCGGGCGCCGGCGGGGACACCTCTCAGGGAAACGACGTGTTAAGTTACGTGTCAATGATGCCAACTACCTGCCTACAAGAAAATACATATGCATACCTTCTATGGTCAGGTGAGTAGGCCCGCTAGACGCCTTGCTGTTTCCCCGTCCATGTGACAGCGCTTGACTAATGTACGGACCATCTTCTCCCCTTTCGGCGGATTCTTGCCATGCAGAAAGCTCCCTAGACCTGCCAATAGTCTTGCAAACCATGGCTCTGGTTGCATCAAGAACCTTCGTTTGTTGCTCAACTGCGACAGGAGAAGGTTCTGCAACGTATCTTTTGATTTGCCATACTTGTCGTCTTCCTCAACCCCGGTGACGCATGCGTGCCCGACACTGCGAATGCCATACATCTCAATGTACTTCTCGTTCCTCATCCACCAGTCCTCCATTTCCAGTTCCCTCTCCAAGTTGGTGACGACCACAGCAATGGGGACCTCCTTGTTACACAGGACTTCATGGAAAAGCCGGTAATTGCCTTGAGTTGTTGCCGTGATCCTGCTGCCTCGTATACAGAATAGCAGAAGATCAACCCCCCCTGCGTTACCCAGCTCACGGATGAGCATATAAGCTTTCTCGATTGCAGACAGATATCCGTTGATCCCCATCGTGGGTTCCTCAAGGCCGACGGTATCCCAAATTCTGACCTCGGCGCCTCTGAAGGAGATGGTGTACTTGGTGGACTGTAAGGTGCAACCTTCAACATCAGAGGATACTTTCGCGATTGGCTTTCCTGCAAGGAGATTTATGACGGAGCTTTTCCCGACACCTGTTTCCCCGAAGAGAATTATATTGAGAGCTTCTGGAATATCCCATGTAGTCGATGAATTCATCAGGTGGTTTGAACGGGTGTGCTCACCGTCGGATGGGGGCATTTGCAGTGCTAGTAAGAGTTAACGACCGATTCGGTATAGACCTGAATAAACAGCGAGAGTCGACTGTCTGTAATTGGTTTGGGTGGCAACAAGGTTGGCTGTCGACTAGAGGGTGAATTGAGCCGCAATGAGAGCAGTGTTTGACTGGACCATGCTGAACCCAGGAGTCAGACGTCCATGGACAGGCTCGATCTGGACCAGTACATGTGGGTGTACAGCATTACGATGGCTCATCAAAAAGTCAGGCAATGCGTCATGCGCGAACATCACGCAAGTAGATCCACGCACTTGCGGTCCTTGACAAAGCGACGCGTGAGTCGGAGGTATGGTTTTAATGGCGAGCTCCAAGATTGATCCACCCGGGAGGGCGAACAACCTCTTCCATAGCCTATCGGACATGGATTAACCAGCCCTAAGAATAAGATCCCAAGACAATATTGGAATCAATGATGAGCAGATGCTCCAAGCAAACACTTGACGCGCTGGCGCTGGCGTGCCGACGTCAGCTGGTTCGGTGGACTTTTGACGCTCCAGTGAAACTTGTCATGCCGAGGAACAGAGCAATAGATGGCCCCAAGCGATAACATTTATGAGATCGATATCGATATAAGTTGCTCGTGCGACATTAATGTAATGACATTCCACCCACGTTCGTCGTGGAATGCACAGCGGACCTGTTTTAAGGTGATGAGACGTCAATTCAGTGTTTCAGTTTTAACATTAGTGGGAGTCAAGCTCAGGCGCGTCGTCAACAAGAGGAAAGCAACGGGCTATTCTGTACGGGTGTACGGGAGCTGACCGATTTGATGCTAGGTCAAATAGGGGTCAGTGTCAGTTCCCGTGGATTATCCTCAGATCCACGGCATGTCGATGCCAGCGTAGTGGCACGCATCACAATGTCCATACTGGACAATGTACCTCTGCGTAGATTGTGGTTTGTCAAACTAGGTTGTGGACTGCGGACTTTGTCGAAGAGTGGACCCATCAATTTGAGAAGTTCATGATGGAAGATTAAAAAGACGTCAGAAGAGTTATCGTGATGAGTGAATAGCGAGGAGCGGCCGACGGTGTATCAATTGGTGGATACGCCAAGAAGCAGAACGTGCGAGAGGACTACGGATATGACTAGTCGCTGAGGGCAGATGCCGACACGGAGGAAGTTTGCCGAGGCAGGGAATTTGAGCCCGGGAGGAGAGGGGAGAGAAAGAGGTAAACATGCATGATACACGTGTTGATTTTCCCCTTTTGTTCTCTGATCCGAGCTGGTGACTGTGATAGAAAACATGAGGCCTGTCCTGGCGCAGTCTGCACATGTTGTGGGCGTGCCTAAGGAGCGAAACAAACAGAATTGTATGTTATTCGGGCGCATTGTTCGCGTCGGCGAGTACGTCCACTACGACGGAAGTGATCCAGTTAGACTGTACACAGCCACTTATCCAGCTCAAAAGGCAAGCACGCTGCCGTCTCACTTTCGCACGCCTCTCTGTCAGGGCCATCCGTTCTCTGCATCTCCTCCCCCGACGACGACGACGACGACGACGACGACATCCATCACGACTCACATCCCATTCTCATTCACGTCTGAATCATCCACCTTTGTAATGACGACGCGTCGGATGCTGCTGCTCAGCATCGCCGCAGCCTCCCTTCCACCTGCGGATGCATCCCCGTTTGCATCCACTCTTTTTGCCCTGCGGGTCTCATCCCCCGCTGTCGTCTTCCTCGCCACCCTCTCCCTTATTCCATCCAAGCCCCTTTCTCCTCCATCCCCCTCCCCGATCACCCCCGTCGTCGTCCAGTCACGTGTCCCAAGAAAATCCCTTATCCTTTCTCTTCTTTCCCTCGCCGCCCTTTCCTTCCTTGTCGATGGGCTAGCTTATGTAGCCTTCGCTGTCCTCAATGGCGTTTGGGCACCCGGCACCGGTGTCGAACTCGCAGCCCTCCTGGGTCTCATCGCTTATGCTGCTCTTGCCGCCCTCGGGGCTTACAAGGACATAAATAACATTGAGATCTGGTCTCGCAAGCGCATCAAAGCTGCCATCTTTGTTGCATTGGCGCTTGATATTACTCAGGTAGTCCTCCTTGCCCTCTCCGTCACAACACGTGGTGAGCACAATAAAATATGCGAGCGCCGAATACCTATTCTCATTTACCAACCTCAGATCCGAGGCACGTTTGCGACACCTCCGACCTCTCAACGTGCATCCCAGAGACAGTCCACTTTTTCACTCCCCTCTTCCGTGTCGTCTTTCTTCTTCCCCTCTTCTTTGTTCTCTTTTCTCCGCGCGTTGTCTATCTTCCTGCTGAGTCGCAACCCGAAACCGTGGATGCTGAAAGTGCACCACTTGTTGGTCAATCAAGCGTACTTCTCCAGGAAGAGAGTAACGAAACTGTTTCGGGGGGTGAGTGTAGCAAGTATGGTACTTTTGCACACGGACAGCCCGAGTCGAGCACGGTGACGATTGGTCCAGAGGTAAGCTCATATCCCTCTTGCATTGCACCCTGCTCATCTGAATCGTCACTCGGTCAAGTCTGAGTCATCATTGGCCATCTTGTGGCGATTGGGTCCTTATGTCTTTCCTGCCAAGGGTCTCATCGTGAGTTTCAATCGTTTTATCCATCCTAATCTGATCGTCTTTCTTATCAGTTCTTTATCACATTGCTTCACGCTTTGATCCGAATCATTACCCCTCTTCTTCCGCTTTCCCTTGGTGCAGCCGTCAATGCATTCCTCCCTTCATCATCTGCCCCAATCCCCGCCCCCTTTGGCACTTCTCCGTACACATACATTTTCGTGTTCGCTTTGTTGCACTTCTTCATTTCTAGTGGCGGAATTCCGAACCTCATCAAAACTCTTGTCTCTCGTCTTGGTGCTGAAGCTGACAATGCTCTGTCATCTCACTACACTGACCACGTACTCGGCCTCTCCCTTGGCTCTAGTAAAGCCAAGGCTCCAGAGGATCTGCATGCTACTGCAAGCGGCGCAATAACAAAGGTCTTGCAGACTGGTTTGGTTCTTGCAGCTACGATCGACGATGCATCGATTGGTGCGGTTGTGCTTGGGGTGCTCTTCGGCTGGGAGTTTGGTCTCGCTGTCTTGATTGCCTTGGGTATATATGGTATGTCCACTGGGTGTTCATGAACCTGGCCATAATCTTATCATCTTGTACAGGATATGTCACTTGCCTTATCTCTCGCCCCGCGATTCTCCCTGCTTTCCCTGCGAAGGTTGCTGCTTTTGCATTCATCCAGGCCCTCCTCGCTTCTAGTGCGCTTTTGCTTGGTAGTTTGTACATCGCGAAGGGTGTCACGGAAGGCATCTGGAGTGCTGGTGCTTGGGTTGCTTGGATGTGGTATTGGGCTGTCCTCTTCCTTCCTCTTACTTGGACTCCTTCATTGCGAGCCGCTACCAGCGATGTGAGATCTATCTTCAAGGTGCTCAACAAACCTGTGGGGGTTGTTCACGGCAAGGGTACCATTGATGGAACTGGTGGTATTGAAGTCAAATTCGGTATGGATCTCTGGCTTCCTGGAGTCAACTTACGCTAAACCATGAGCATTAGACAATGTTTCTCTTACGTATCCCTATACTGACACGCAGGAGCCGGTTCCTGCCCTCACTGGTGTTTCATTCGTGCTTCCAGCTTCTTCAGTCACTGCCATTGTCAGCGCTCCCGGTTCTACAAAATCAAGCATCTTGAAGGCTCTTTACCGCCTGTATGACGTCGACTCTGGTTCCATCTATCTCAATGGCATCCCTATTCATTCCCTTTCACTCGCCTCACTTCGTTCTATTGTCGCTGCTGTCCCTGATATCTGTCCCGAGGGCCGTGCGATGGCTCTTTCGCATGCTTTGGGAAAGGATGCCGAGGTTGTTCTTGTCGAGGGTCCTTTGGAACGTGCGTTCATCGGTGACAGCACCGTAGTTTGGGAAGTTGGAACGAGCGGGCTCGACGGTGTTGACAGTGTAGATCAGTGAGTTGACGAGAGTATCATTCTCAAACGATGGCTTACCAACCTTGACAGAATTTTGGTCCTTAAAGATGGTCAGCTCGTTGAATCTGGGTCCTTTGAAGAACTTGTGCAGGCGGATGGTTTATTTGCGTCCTTGTGGGTCGACCATGTCGGTATTGGTGCTCCCGCTCTCGGCTCTTCCTCTGCAACTGCGTCTGGTGTTGCGGAAGGATATGATGCCTCGACTATCAACGTTCAACCTGTTGACGGCCAGATTGATGAGGCCCCTACTGCAGAAGCATTTATTTCGGGCTCGCCACGTGCCATAACTGCATCTATTCGTGCTGCCTCTATCCGTGCCCCGACAGCTTCAATCCGTGCCCCGTCAATCAAGCCCACGGTCAGTATCAAAGCGGACAGCGTTGCTCCATCTGTACCAACCAAGGACCTTCCGGTTCCTGTCTCTTTCCCTTCTGCACTAGGAGAATCCGAACCGGTCGCTCTCCCTGCCTCATCAGATGCTGCTGTACCGGTTGCGTTCCCAGAATCTTCGGCGCCAGCACCTATCGCATTTCCCAAGACTGACGACTCGCGGTCTATTGACAGCGGTTCGCAGGCCCACATTCGCCTCCCTACGTCCATTACGTTTGATACAACTACTACGCCCCCACGAGTGTCCACGCCGGATCCCACAGGCGCTTCTGCTTCATCCCCCACCCCCGACGCAGAAGGCAAGAGAAAACGAATCTCGTCGCAGAATTTCTCGCGGTTGGCTAGGAGAATCTCTCTTTCGACGCCTAAAAAAGGAGTAGGGATACAAGGAATCCCGGGTATCGCTGGCATTGCCGGTGTGTTGAGACGAGATACAAGTGTCAAGTCCTCGGATAAGGGCACTGGGGAGCACGGTGCGAAGGAAAGCATTGACGGTACTGGTGGAAGTTCGAGCGCACCGGCGACCGCACGGAACTCAGGGGAGATAAGCGCGGAGCGGACCGAGAAGGAGAAAGAGCGTGAGGAAAAGAAGCGTAAGAGAAAGAGTTTCATGGAGGTGGTTGGCGCAAGACGGGGCGACAACAGTAGTGCAGTCGCAACGCCGCCCACAACAGACACCGATCCGCAAGGTCCTAGTGGCGGTGAGGCTTGAAGGCGAAGATAAAGTAAAGGGTTTCTTTCTTTGTTTCATTTATCTCTCTGTTCCTTTTCATGTTGACCCCCTTTTTTTCTTTTTCTGCTCAACTTGCGACTGATTCTGTTCTATCTCACATCGAAACCATGGTTATCGTCCCATTCCTCATTCCAGCATATCTCCAACGATCTATCTCTCTGTTACTTCATTCATCCTCGAGAAGTCTCGCCAGCGAGTATCATGTTTTATAGTCAGCTTAAGCATCACGGTACTCACGACCATTCCACGCCTCGATTATGACCCGAATTTAAATCCATAGGCTTTGCCGTTTCTTTGGTTGGTCACCGGGGCGTTCCAACTCTGTCCAAAACAGGCAATCTCCAGCGCTCTGTCATTTGAAATTGATAACAAGTACCACCAAGTGCTGACCGCCAATGGCACGATGGCGAGTTGTCAAAGCGCCGACTCGGTCAACCCGTACGAGCGGTCGGTCCCCTTCTAGTTCTCGCCAGACTTTGTGGCCAAGGCTAGATTCACGTGAGCTGTTTCCCCACGGAGCTAGTTCGATCATTGGCTCAAAAAAGGCAACTGGAGTCTAGATCAAGCCAACATTTAGAGTTCAGACCGGAGTTTAAACTTCGAGGGGGACAAATTATAAAGAGGGGCGCCTTCGAACGCCCATTTCACTCTATCCCTCTCTCGCACGTCCACGTCCCTTTGCGTTCAGTGTTTTCGGGTCTCGATTACGTTCCGTCTCCTGTACGACGATATCAAGCCAATCTAGTGTACTATCAGTGGTCTGCATCACCTTCTCGTCTTGATCGCATCATCATGACCTCGAAAATCTACGTTGGGTCAGTCTGCCTTCGCACTGAGCATATCTAACTCGAGCTTCTTCCTTTGGCGGAAGGGAGCGAAACTGATGCATTGGCTTTGTCCTTGTTCTCGTGTCTGTAGAAATTTGAGTTGGAATACAACCGATGACGCTTTGCGACAAGTCAGTGCTGACTGTAGCAGGGATCAGAAAATGACCCTTTGCTATGTTGTCTCGTTTGTCTTGAAATGAATGTTTCTTACGCCTCCTTACTTTGCATGGCTCCGTTCCCGCTCGCTGCTGTTGCTGCCGCATTTACGCATCAAATTAGGCTTTTTCACCTTTTGGACAAGTGCTCGATGTGCGCGTCGTTTTCTATCTTGTCGTCATCAGAAAGCTTATTCGTCGTACACGTCATTTGCGACGATCTCTGTCGGATACAGAGTATTGTCATGCGCGATCGTGATACCGGTCGTTCGCGTGGTTTTGGCTTTGTTACCTATGGCTCCTCAGATGAAGCTAGTGCTGCCATAGCGGCGCTCAACGAACACGAGCTTGATGGTAGGAGGGTCAAAGTAAATATGGCTAATGCCCGTGGTAGTGGCGGTGGAGGCGGAGGCTTTGGTGCGCCACCTGGTGGCTTTGGTGGAGGTTATGGCGGTGAGTTTTTCAACTGAGCGTCTTTTAGTATGCTTACCTTGGTACCAGGTGGCGGTTATGCTGGCGGCCAGGGTTATCCATCCGTCCCAGGATATGGTGGAGGCTTCAGTGGTCAAGGTTCGTCTCCTTGTGTCATAATTACAAAGGTCTCCGGATTCTGACGCTTCCCCAGGCGGTGCATTTGGTGGATACCCTGGTGCCCAACAAGGGTATCAGGGAGGTGGATATGCAGGGTACCAGCAACAGGGAGCCGGCGGATATGGCTACTAAACTCGGTATGTAAACCTCGTATTTGACATGTTCGTATCCTGACCTTCCGGTACTCTCAGTTGACGACAGCCCATCCTTTTTTCTCCTCTCTTCTCTTTTTACCCAGTCCTTCCTTTTCTCCATTGCTTGCCATCCTGTCATTGGTTTTTTCCCAACCACAGATGCTCATGCAGTTTGTAAATGTAAAAAGAAACACTGGCATGCCATTGTAGTCCTGTTTTCATTTCTCTTGGTATCTTTTTCCCTCCTGTTCGGCTGTACCTCTCGCAGTATTCCTTTGTGTATTATTGAAACAACGCGCTGTTTTCGTCTATCATCTGGCAAGTTTGCGGACTGAAAATAAGAAAAAAAGGGCGTCCAACTTCTCTTACCAGAAGATTAGTAACTCGTTGGTCATTCTGACGCAATGATCACAAATATCGGACACGAACAATCATAACATGTACAAGGGATACGCAGCTACAGACATCAACATCGTCAATAAGCATCAAAATTTGTCCGGCGTGGCGTAGAGAGATTGAGATGAGCTTTTAGAATCGCGAGACCGGTTCACCATCGATGGGGTTAATCACCAACCTCCACCTCCACCCCCACTTCCGCCGTAACCACCGCTGTTGTAACCACCACCACCGTATCTGCCACCTCCACCGCCGCCGGAGTAACCGCCTCCACCACCGCCGGAGTAACCACCGCCACCTCCACCGGAGGGCTTAGCGTTCGCTAGGTTAACCCTGATACGTCTGCCATCGAGATCTTGGTCGTTCAATGCGCTAATAGAAGCCTGAGCCTCATCCTGGCTATTGAAAGTGACGAAGCCAAAGCCACGAGAACGACCAGTCTCCCGGTCTTTCATCACAATGGACTGTTGAAGAGACGGCGACAACATCGTGATCGATCCGATGTGTGATTTTGAGGAGACATGCGTGAAGATTGATTCAGCAAAACAAATCAGAAAGGGAGTCTCAACCCATCGTCGTGCAATGATAGGGAGATTCCGTGACAAGATCGCGCACATCTGTGACAACGCCGTATTCACTAAACGCCTATTTATTTATGTATTGTCAGAGCGGTGGTGAAGATCAGAGTTTTTTGAGCTACGAGGCAGTGCGAAACCGTGGGACGAGTACCGACCTCTCTGAGGCTGTCGTCCGTCGTGTTCCAACTTAGATTACTGGAGCAAAGGGAGTCAGTGAACGATGATCAGGATGGCCGAACGGCGGTCGACTCACCCAACATATACTTTTGCAGACATGATTGGAGTGGGTCGAAAGAGAGCGATGCTGAGCGCCAACTAAGGTTCGACTCGTTTTTTATAGTGCGTTTTTCAGACTCCCCATTTGGGAACTGTGTGGGAAACTCGCAATGCTCCGATATCAACAGTTCCTATCCCGGCCTTGTTTTGATCCAAAACCATGCATTATCGATTGCTACCTCGCCCTTGACTCTCCGTATGAGGTCTCGAATGGGTCTGCGACCTAACGCCTTGTACATGCTGCAGCCTCGAGGCCTCGTTTAATGTGATGAGCCTCAACGCTCAACCCGTGCTGCATCAGATTCTCATCGCCGTTCAAACGGCCATTCTCTTCACGCATCCAGAAGATTGAAATCTTGGCATTTCTGGAACCTCGTACACTACTGGTCCGTAGCCGAGCCATTTGCCCTGCTTAAGCGCTGCTAACTCGCATCGCTTCCTCCAGCCCTCTAGCCATAGAAAACCAGTGATTCAGACCTCTTTACTCAATGCTGTCGACCTGAGACTGGTCTCCTCGCTGGTGTTCAAACTCGTCATGTTTCGACACTTTTGTGGCCTTTTTCGCTTCCTGAAGCGCCCCAAGTCATCATCACCTTCAACTGCAATTGGTCAACAAGGGTAAGTGGCAATCCGTCTTGGCTCCATCAGCGACTCAAGCTAGGGTCTAGGGAGTCTCGAAATATCGTCATTCTCGGATCACTTGGCGTCGGGAAAAGCTCGCTCGTGAACATGCTCACCGGGAGGGCTGTCGCTCGGGTGAGCAGCGACATTGGCGTCGCTCATCCAGCTATCGTGGAGCATCCCATCTCTTTCAGCGAGATTTCGGGAGACACCTCGTCGCACCTCCAGCCGCCCTGTTCCGATCTTATACTCAGGTTTTACGACACACTGGGATTGGAACATCGTCCGTCACCTTGGGGTGCGATCAAGGCGCGTTTAAAGCGCAGTGGCGGTGCCGATGTCGTCGTGTACTGCATGCGCCGTGGCCGACTGTCGAACGAGCAGGCGGCGCACCTGCGCACCATCCGGAAGACGTTCTGTCGAGGAAACGTTCCCTTGGTGCTGGTTGTCATTGGTGTTGACTATCGCCGTGGATCCACTGAGGAGTGGTGGGAGACGAATGGCGAGGATCTCATCAATGCTGTTCAAGTCGACTTTACTGATCACATATGTCTGAATACTTGGGACTCGGCTCACCCCTCCTGGAAACACCAAGGCGCGAGATACGAGGAAACACAGAGGCTTGTTCGTCACCTAGTGATACGCCACTGCAGAAGTCTACATTCTGATTCGTGATCGATCCACTGTACGTATGTACCACATACTGTAATATAGCTGGGCATTGGATAATCGTACTCTTTATTGGAAACTGCGAAACAATCTGTGCTTGTGGTCAATAGGAGGTTGGAATTGGTCTAGGGACCTACTGCTAGTAAGGCTGAGAACCGACGGTATAAGATGCGACAACTAACGTGGTGGATAGAGTAACTTCGTCAATTCCTCGGCCTGTTCCTTGGTCAACCCACAACGGTCCATGAGGCTCTTGACGGTTACCTTGTCCTTCTTTGGTGGGTTTCCAACTCTAACCAATCCTACAAGCTTTTTCAAGAATGTCATGACCCAGGTTCCCTCGTCGTCATGAAATGCGCTGCCATAAGAGATCGAGTCCTCGAGCATGGCTTGGACCGATTCCCTGGATAGTAATAGTTTGTCATGGAGCTTCCGGTCGTCTGGATCGTCCGGCATTTGCGACGTGATACACGCATGCCCCACCACCGCGCTCGTCTTCAGGTTGCAAGCTTTCAGGAGGCCCTCCCCATTCGTCTCCCACCACTTCTCCATTGGGTTAAGAGACTCGAGGTGTGTGATGATGAACGCGACTGGGATTTGGCCTTCGCAGAGGAATTCTTGGAAGAGCCTAAAGGTGTTCAATTCCGAAGGCGTGAGCCGGCCGTATTTTTTGCAAAATACAAGCAAGTCAATACCGCCTTGTCTGTGCAGATCGCGAACTAGGTGGACAGCGTTCTCTATGGCCTTTCCGCACACATCGTGCCCAATATGGATCCCATTGAGACCTACTGTGTCCCAGAACAGGAACTGGTACAATCCCGTGTTGATCTTGTAACTGCGGGAATCCAGCGTACAACTCTCTATGCCAGAGGAGACTTCTGCTACCTGTTGCCCAACGACGAGATTGACGATTGAGCTCTTTCCAACGCCCGACTCTCCAAAGAGGATCGCGTTCAAGGGTCGTTTCGGCAGCCTGAACTTCTCCATCAATGTCGTAGCGTCGGGAATGCTCAGTTGGCAGTGAGCGTTCAAGCTTGTAACAGCGCCAGCAATGTCTGATGCAAGATCGAGACGTAGCGGGATTGGGGTGGTAGCATGGTTGTCCAATAGCGCCATCAACGCCTGCTTGGATTGATCGTAGATAGTGCCGGATTGCGGGGATCCGGTCTGCACCGTGGTGATGCATGCGTATGGGATCAATTGGACTGGGATACCACATCTCTGGGCGATAATATTCCTGTTTCGGTCCCACCATTGGTCGTCGGGGCTATCAAAGTGGGTCAGGACGAGGGCTATCTTCGCCCGACCACCAAAGAAAAAGCTGTCCAGCAGCCAATAGAGGCTACGGAGCCAAGCGTTGATTCCGTCTTTCCGGGCACAGAGTAGAACAAGGTCAACGCCATCCTGTAAATTTCGCAAGAGAGAGTGCGCCTGTTCGTAAGGGGAAAGCGGATTGATGTCCTTTGCTTCGGCTTGGTTGAAGCCCATTGTATCCCACAATCGAAATTTCTTCTCCCCGAGCGAGATTGGGTACCATCGGGCTCGCTTGGTGCAAGCCTCCACACCTGTAGACACGTTCGCCACCGGTTTGTCAGCGAGAACGTTGACGATCGAGCTCTTCCCGCAACCAGTGACACCGAATAATGCGACCTTGTACACCCGTCTGCGAACGACGTTGGTTGAAGGTTACTACTTCAATGTTGTGCTCACTCTGCTCTGCCCATGGTAATCTTGTGTCGGACAGTGCTTCCGAATAAGATGCTGTCTGAACGGGTTGATTCGAATGAACTTTGGTGTCGATAAACGGCAGGTACTTACAGAAACAATATGATGATGACCAGTCCGGGAGTCACGACTTTGGAAAGCGACGGTCTGATTCGAGTTTGGTTCAGCCCTTTGTGGATTGGAAGGGAGAGGTTCGACACCGGATTTAAGTTGTCAATGAATCCGAATCCCTGACCCTGCCTCATGTCCACCGACCACCTATTCCACGCGATTTCCATCTTGGTTTTCTAACGGTGTTGCCAGAAGATGATGCTGTCCGACTTGTAAATGGTCTTCTACTAGTCCGATCGATACAACACTGACAGCGGTAGGATGACTACCGGCATTTGTGAGTTTGGAAGGCAGGATGGATGCCACTAGCACATTAATTTAGGAAGAGGAAGACGTTTGGAGGCTGTCGATTGAGCAGTGTGATGACCATCCAAACTGCTTCAAACTGTAACATCCTCCTTGTTTACAGTAAACGGTGTCGGCACCGATTTACAATGTTCCATTCATCAATATTTTATCGTATGATAGATACAGGACCTTAATCGTCAGCCCAACATTCAAAAAAGGATATTTTTGGAGTCCTTCTACCTCTATGGACTCATTGTAAGTGTTGACCCCCGCTTGGATTTCCGTTTCGGCAGAAAATTCGATGGCCTCATTCTCATTCTCACCGCCAGCCCGACTTGCCGCCAGGCAAGACTCCTGTTAGTGATTGCACGAGGCCGGCCACCCCACGTTGTCAGCCAGCAAGTGCCACTGCAGGCATTGGCCTGGAAAGTTAATGTCCATGTGCTGTATTGTGCAGAACTCGTTGCCAAAAAAAAGTGTAGGTCTTCAGCACGGGGCGCACCAGGGGAAAATCTTTCGAATACCCTATTCTGCGACTAGACCGCACCTATATTTGCTTTTACATCTCACCCTCAGCGGCTCGTCACGAGGAACCTCATTCGTAAGTAGAGCACTTATGGGACGAACAATTTCACCCCTTTCAGGATATATCAGTACTCATCAGCGCCTATCTGCTATTTTGGCCCTCCTCACGTAACGTTGGCAAGACGGTTCCCACCCCTGCGTCCCGCTCTTATCCCCGTCCCCCTCCAATAGGTATGTACACACGTGTTTCCTCGGTGTGCCTCGGTGCCAAGTAGCGGGGATGAACAATGTGACGAGATAATCTGCACCGCAGGAAATTTATCGAGTCGCTTTACTCCGATAGCCATTTCTCAGCGGTGTCTTTATATACAGCACCATCGCTGGGCCATCCTCTCCCTCGTCCTTTGGTCGATTCGTCACCTATTTTTCATGTTTCTTTGACATCGCATTGATCCCCAACCACGGGGAACTCTGACTGTCACTGCACACCACTTCCATCCCATACAATTCAGACCACGTACTCTGCGTGATGACTCAGACGCCAGGGTCAGTGACGAGCTTCTGATGAGGGTACCGACTTAGAACTTTCAAATCAAAACCAGTCCCTACGATGACCGAATCCGCCCCCACTACAGCTCAATCATTCCCGAGGAAGAGCATTTGTACTACGTGGGTGCCACGTAAGTATAAAAATCGATGTTTATGATTCCATGTTCTGATGATTGCTCACTGGCAGCCATGCACATTTACTACCACCTACGACCTCACGTCTTGATGTAACGCATACATAGTAAGGGGACTGATAACTTCGTACAGGAGTGTCCCCTTCTGACCTTCTGACATCCTAGTAATTACTCTCAGCTATCTGTCCCGTCATCTGCGCCATATCAAGGCGAATTATACCCTCCACGACCCACGAGTCTATCATACTCATTTTTACCCGCTGGGAGTCAGCCTTTGAATGACACTCTCACCGACTGCGGGAATTTGGGCTTACTTCAACCCTCCGAGATATACAACCCGTGGGGAATATATTATCCTCCTCCTAATCTGCTCCCGAATGCTACCAATAGTATTTCACCGCCTACTCTTCACCACTCCACATTACATCCGACTCTATATTCTGAATTTGCTTGTCGCCAATCTCCGAGTCCTTGGTCCACTGCGAACATCATTCAAGTAGATGAATATCTACCGGCTACCAGTAATTTTTATCCTCCCGCCTCTCCACTTCACAATAGCTCCTCTCCTGATCCTCATCTGGATCACACTCTGGAGCCGTATGGCGGGACGTTGGATGCCTCTGCGTCATACCCTTGTCTGTGGACGGAGGGTGGCGTTAACTGTAACGTTATGGTGCAGGCCACCAGATCTCATATGAATCGCCACTTGCACACATGTCATGGGTTCGGTGGCTCTGATACTCGACAGACTCGGTGCTACTGGGCCAGATGCGGAGAAATGATGCAGCAGGGTAGCATTGCAAGACACATGGTTACGTGTCACTTACAGGCTAAAGTGACCTGTCCCATGTGCTCCAAGAAACTGTCTCGCCAAGATGTCATCTCCAAGCACCAACGCGTTTGCCCGGCAGCGAGCGCTTGGCGCTGAGCACAGATGTGCCTGGAAGGTGATATCGCGGGATTCTACCGATGCTGTTCGGTGACCGTGTCATATCATTGATGGCCCTCGGCTGGAATCCCTGGGTCTTGATTCGTATTCAATGGATCCACTGCTTTTACTTGTCTGAGACGGTATTTCTTCCACGTATTTCATGTTGGCACACTGTTTTATCTCCCGTCATACATCTGGTACAGCTGGCAAGTGACTAACAAGTTACGTTCTTTCATGTATACACCGACATATGACAGTGCTTTCCAAACGCGTCCGTCGTGAAACACTTTTTTTTTTTTTGCATCGTGTGAGAGGGAGCAGTTTAATTGGTGTGTATATTGCGATGTACGGACAGTTTCCTCGTTACAGGTGTACACTGCTCCTTCCACACACGTTGTGCAGGTGTGACTCGGAGATGGAAAAAAAAAAAAAAACGATGTTGGCGGTACAACTCGGTTTTCTTCCAATTGTCAAGGACGATCCCCGAGCACCGCGGGGCCGGACCGTTTTTACAGCAATTATTTCACGCGTTGAGATAGGACATAGTCCAGTTGATTGACATCCGCGAAGGTGACGACTCCCACCGCGGGCATTGCCGTACTGAGTTACTTGGCGGTGCATCAGTTGTAGTAGTGGCGGTACCTGTCTAGAAACTTATTCCTTCGTCAACATCGGCGCCCAACAGAGGTCAGTTTCCGGTCTCTTTGTTGCTCAGCGCCCCTCTCCCATGTTGGTACGCGGACGAACGGCAGCTTTGCAGTACGTGCTCGGATAGGGCTATCGAGTCCACTTGTGCCGTTCCATATCCTACGTCCACCGTTCCTTCCACAGATCTGAGAACGTGTCGCATTCTGCACCTTCCGTGTGCACCAGAGTGTGGACCGAGAAGACTACAGCAAAGACCACCAAGCTGAGCAGTTTCGGCTTCCGATTGTGTGCGAGAAGTACATTGCGGGATCGGTGTTGAAGTCCGTCTCGGAGCTCGTTGCGGACCGGGGTTCGTCTCTTTCTGCAAAGGTTTGTCTTTGGCTATGTGCTTCGGTTCAGGTGACGCGCACTTCTAATTTTAAGGCGCCTACTTGCAGCATGGCTTTGAGCGATGCCTCCTTGATGTGTCGTGTTCGAGCAAGTTAGGATGAAATGTGCATCGCTTGACACGTTGGGCTCTCGGTGCCCGCATCATCCATTTACTCCGACAATCAGAACGCGAACACGTGGTCACCGCCTATTAGCAGTAAGCACATTGACTCATTCCTACGGTCGATTATACAGCTCAACTCGCTGTTTCTTCAGGAATGCACACCCTTTGGGATTCTGAGTGTCCGCAGTCGTGAGCTCATTATCAATCATGCCCTGGTTGCCATTGTCTAGGAGGTGAGTCTTCGGCGGTGCAAGCTATTTGTCAAAATATCGGACTGCAGCATGCTCTCGTATTTGCTGTATGGAATTATTTTCTAACTCACTCTGGTGTGACCCGCTTAGTGTACAAGGCAACGTTTACCTCCCGAGCCGATGCAAATTCTGGAACAATGGGCTCGGATCACACCATATATGAACCTCGACCTAAAACATCACTGGTACGCACTCAAGGGCCCCATCACTGACATTGCTTCACGAAACTAAGACTGGGAATGTCTTCGTTCACAGACAAGTAAGATCCTCGTCTCTTAATCAATGATTCGATGTTAAACTGCTCACGAACAGCGGCACCTTTGGGACGTCGCTCGGGCAGGGATATGATCGAGAGCAGTCCAGTTATTACTCTTCGACGTCGCGGCAACAAGATGCACCAGTCGACGGCAATCCGTCGTGCAGCGAATTGCATTGGACAGGTGGACCCCACCGAGAAAGGTATGCATAACGAGATCTCCAGCTCGAAGGGCGAGAACTGATTGTGTCAACCTCATCGTAGCTATGCACCCGCTGGGCTTGCGTCCAACACGAGTTCGTGGCCAAACATCGCTTTTCCTGACCCCTCCCCTGTAAGGGGTGTATGGCCAAGCGACCAGCGCCTTGATGACCTTCGTCTTGGATCAATGTTTGGCGCACCAGAAGGCAAAGCTCATGAATCAGGGATGGACCTAATGGGAATGGAGGTAGCAGCTCCCGTGTCAGAGCAAGCCTTTCCAGCTGCGCCGAGGGCGTTACCTGCATTCCGGCCCTATCCACCCCCTTTTATGAACTGGCCACAAGCTCCCGGTCCTTCTTGGCAGCCCACGTCTTCTTGGGACCATCCTGCGCATACTGTTGGGCAACACAGCCACCATAGCAGTTCCATCGGTTCTCTCGCAATGAGACCCGTGTTTCAGTCGCCCAACTCTTCGGTAATCACTAGACACTCGGAGCGCCGATTAATGCCAGCCAGCCCTCTTCCTTCGATCACCACCACAGATTCTGGGCGGCCTTCGAGATTCAGCAATCCTGTACCGGTTGCCTGTACGTTCATCTTCGCCGTCGTCAGCTCCTTTTTTTCAAGATAAGAACTCACGTGTCACACAGCATCGACACCCCGTTCGCGCGGCGAACGGTGGAGTCTCTCGAACGAGACCACGTTCCAATGTATGTGGACAAGCCGGTGCGCAGCGCTTATCGCAGGCGACAGAAGGAGCGTCA
Source organism: Boletus pseudopeckii (assembly GCA_038092915.1). Lineage (NCBI taxonomy): Eukaryota > Fungi > Basidiomycota > Agaricomycetes > Boletales > Boletaceae > Boletus > Boletus pseudopeckii. The sequence goes on from JBBPRH010000008.1 coordinate 102,697, forward strand.
CGAATCACCTCCGGGACAGGCACAATTTCGCGTGCGACGGGCAGGTGATTGCATGTGCGTGGGGTGAGTGCCAGACGTACATGCAGCGCAGGAACATCCCGCGACATATCGTCGCATGTCACTTTGCAGTCAAGGTGACGTGCCCACATTGCGGTTTGAGTCTGAGCAGAGCGGATGCGAACAAAAAACATCTACTGGCGTGTGCGGGTGTCAGAACGCCAGTGGTCACGGTGGAGGCATCGGAGGAAAACAAGGGCGGCTATTTCTAGCGGAGTTGGTGCGCTCGCTCGAAGGAAGTGTATAAACGCCCGTTGTTCTCGTCATCGATAACCCCCCCCCACTTTCTCTCGCAGCAGCGCAGTTGAGGTGGACCTTTTGTTAGTAATTTTATCGGGTTCACTGGATAGAGTTCTCGTCACTTGGACGTCTGAATTTTTTTTTGGCCACTCGCTTAGATGTACCTTTATCATATCCCTGTATCGCTTATGTAAACCGCTCAATTGCCAACTTCGTGCATAAAACCTTGCTTGATTGCGCAATGTCACTGGTGTTCTGAGGGGCGGTAGATAACGTTCGCGGTGGTTACTAAACCTTTATAGGTGAACTTTTCTACAGACACAAGTGAACTGAAGGCGTGCAGTGCCAGAAGTCACAACTGGAAATTATATAATCAAAGCCCATTGGCTGACGGTACGTACTGTTGCATAACATTTTTACAGTCTACAAACTACAATTTAGTGAAAGCTTGACTGTACACTTCCTTTCATCATGATGCTTGTTTTAGCAACAGCATATCGAATGTTTTGGAAGGAATGAGTAGGCTTTATAATATTCAGATCGTGGTTGTATCTAAGATCGCTATCTGATAACCTTTGTCACGTCAGTGACCGTCCGACCTGTATCATAGCGCAGTGCTTACTGGCATTGACCAAAATGGTTGGTTGCATTCACTGGGTGGGAACGCACTTATCTCGAACTGGTTGTTTTAAGGCGTCCTCCATCAATCGTTTTACACAGTGAATCCCTTAGCATGCCTCCCTTTGAATCTCTTCCATCCGAACAGGCGGCGTTTGCAAAACATTTGTTCACACAGGGCTACCCTCTGTGGAGTCCGGACCCAGTCTTACTACCAGCCGCTCGCCAGAGCGTGGGTCTCAAGATCGGAGACGTTGGTACTGTGGATGAACGAGGGCGGTTCGAACTTTTCTTCAATATTCTTGAACCATCTCCGGGAATCTCTGGCAGCCTTCCGCTAAACTTCCCACCTATCGTGGAAAACGACACTCGCTGTCTCGATGAAGACCTCCTACCTCGTGAGGTCGTCTCGTCCCCTGGAACACCATGGGATGTTGACCAATTAGATATATTGACCCTCCCCGACATCAGGTAGACGAGTGCATCATTCCGTGATCGTACAACAATAGCTAATGAATTAACGACTCCTTTTTCTAGCCGTAGGACAACTCAGTATAGTGCCACCTTGTCCAATGACGGATCACATATCATTTTGCCTCAAGGGGCTCAATTGTTTGAGCTCCGATCCCAACACAAGAAGCTATTCGAGAGCCATGCAAAAGAGCATGGGGCCGAATGGCTCGAGCTCTTCAAAGATCAACTTGGATGGCCGCGATCCAACTCTCTATACTTACTCACCGGAGTCTACAAGACGTGTTCATGGTCCATTGCGTCATTCGACCTGCAGACAGCTGCGAACACTAATCCAGTTTACGTATATTGCACTTTGTTGGAGGTAGATGAACGGACTATACGGAATGAGTCTGTTTGGCACCCTGCAGGTCTTTTTAAGCGCAAGATCGGGCCCGCACCAGATCGTCAAGGGCAAAATAACCAAACCGTTTTCGTACGCGGGATTACAATTACACCCAATGTCTCCAAGCAAAGTCAGAATGAAGAACAGCCTACTACTAGTTCAGTGCTCAACCAATTCATCACCCGCACCCCATTCTTGAAAAACCTGATGGGGTCCGCTGAGGCGAGCGCGACACAGACTCCTACAAGCAATGTGATAATCCAGCATGTTCCATCAATATCACAGGTATATTTGGTTCCGCATTTCCAGTGTGGACATGGATTGACACATTCACTGACTAGGTGTCTCATCCATCAGAAATGATCAATCGGTATTTATTGACAAAGGTTCGTAGTGTGCGATATTACTTAGATGGAGACAATTTTCATGGTGGTACAGGAACCATCGGCGACCATCGCTGTGACACATGACTGTGAGTGGATATCAATGCTTGAGATGCTTGGAGAGGTGAGAAATTCATTTATTCGTGCGCTCGGGCTTTGGTCACTATGATCCAGGGACGGTCATGGACACTTGAGGACCTGGAGAGCCGTCTCGATACATTGGTGTCGGGCCACTATTCTATAGTCAGACACAACGGTGAGAATTCTGCTGCAGGCTTGCTGTCAAAACTGCTCATCTCCCCCAGGTACCGTCTATCTGAGAGATGAAGAACATCGATCGCTAACTGACTTTGCTGTCGAGCGACCGCCCGACCGTAGTAGTTCCAGTAGTTCTCGTATAATGGAATCCGAGACTCTTTTGTCTCAGCCAACCACCGCCCGGTGCGCGATTATGATGCACTTCAAGCTGCCTGACTTACGGAATGCATAAAATTCTAACAGTAGTTCTACTTCGTACCCTGAAATGGGCCTGCAATCCAGTGTTGATGAAAACGAAGGTCTGTCTCGCGTTCCTTCGAAGACGATGTGCCAACATTGTCCTTGTTACAGATCAGTTTAGTGAACCACCTTTCAAACGAGACAAGTAACATCATCGTCTCTTAATCTATGGTTCGATGTTAAACTGCTCACGAACAGTAGGACGCCGCTCGGGCAGGGAGATGATCAAGCGCAGTCCAATTATTACACTGCGACGTCACGACAACAAAATGCACCAGTCATTGGCAATTCGTCGTACAGCGAATTGCATTGGACAGGTGGACCCCACCGAGAAAAGTATGCATAACAAGATCTCCAGCTCGAAGGGCGAGAACTGACTGTGTCAACCTCATCGTAGCTATGCACCCGCTGGGCTTGCGTCCAACACGAGTTCGCGGTCAAGCATCGCGTATCCTGATCCCTCCTCTGTAAGGGGTGTAGAGCCAGGCGACCAGCGCCTTGATGACACCCGTCTTGGATCAATGTTTGGCGCACTAGAAGGCAATGCTCACGAATCATGGATGGACCTGGCGGGAATGGAGGTATCAGCTCCCGTATCAGAGCAAGCCTTTCCAGCTGCTTCGATGGCGTCACCTGCATTCCGGCCCTATCCACAAGCTCCTGATCCTTTTTGGCACCCCACGTATCCCGTGCATACCGTTGGGCAACATAGCGACCATGACAGTTCCATCGGTTCTCTTGCAATGAGACCCGTGTTTCAGTCGCCCACCTCTTCGGTGATCACTAGACGCTCGGAGCGCCGATTAATGCCAGCCAATCTTCTTCCTTCGATCACCACCCCAAATTTTGTGCGACCTTTGAGATTTAATCCTGTACCGGTTGCCAGTAGTACGTTCCTCTTCGCCGTCGTCAACTCCTTTTTTTTCGGAATTCACGTGTCACACAGCATCATCGTCATCCCGTTCGCGCGGCGAACGGTACCTTGACGAGACCACGTTACAATGTATGTGGACAAGCCGATGCACGGAGCTTATCGCAAGCGACAGAAGGAGCGTCACGAATCACCTCCGGGACGGGCACAATTTCACGTGCGATGGACAGGTGATTGCGTGTGCGTGGGGTGAGTGCCAGGCGCACATGCAGCGCAGGAACATCCCGCGACATATCGTCGCATGCCACTCTGCGATCAAGGCGATATGTCCACACTGTGGTTTGAGTCTGAGCAGAGTAGATGCGATGAAAACACATCTACTGGCGTGTACGGCTGTCGAAATGCCAGCGGTCACAGAGGAGGCATCGGAGGAAAACGATGTGGATATTTCTGCATAAACGCCCAGTTATTGGATAATCCCCCCCCTGCTTTATCTCGCGACAACGCATCTGAGGCGGACCCTTCAATGTTAATCTTATCGGATTCACTGGGTAGAATACTCCTCACTCGGATGCCCTTATACACCTTGTGTCGCTTATATAACTGGCCCGAAACAAGGCACGAAAAATCAATTGTAGTCACCAAGATGTGCTTGAATCTCTCGAAACGATGAGGGGTAATGGTCATCGGACTCGAAAGATCATGCCTATAGAGGTTAATTATGGGTCAGCCTCTTCGGAGGGATCTCCACACCAAGTGATTGGAGTAAGTTGGCCCACTCTGACTCGATGTGCAAAAGGGGTTGAAAAAAACGTTCATGACACACACCAATAAAAATCTAGGAAAATGAGTACTAATCTGAACCACCCAGAGTCGCAAAGTGTTACAAGCCTTGTCCATGGTCATAATGCGCGTCAAAAAGACCCGATTGCTAAAAAAGACTACATTCTGATACCAGTATTGGACTGTTCATGGGGTTTGTGAGTTTGATAGTAGTTACATAGTGCCAATACACAGCGGCGCCAGCCAGCCAAGAAACAAGGACAATACATACATGACCAAGGCTCGTACAACAGTCACGCACAAGCGATACACTGAAAACGCGAAAGCAAGAAATAAGTTACGAACGGGGGATGTCGCAGGCAATCACTGTTATAACAACGAGAAAGGCGGAAAAGGTGAGAGTCCTACTTGCCCTGGAAACTCTGCATGATCGTCCGCAATCCAAAGCGAAGGCTCGGAGGAGGAGATCTAGATGCGCGGCCCTTTACAGGGGAAGGTTGCCAGTTGTCGAAAGTGGAGAAGCCCATTCTACTGAGTTTCTGAAAGCTACGCGATGGGTCTCGTTCGCGGCCGCGCCGCGCAAATGTAGGATCATAACTCGGGGTCGTCGACACGCGGGACAAGGCGAGGCCAGACGCGAGGTCTGGATCAGCATCAGGCGTGCATGAACGCGGAGATTTATCTATCGACTCTCCCGGTGAACTAGACCCAAAGCCTGGTGAATCATCGTAAGAGGCTGTCCATGCTTGACGTAAATGTTCAGATTGCTGTTCTTGCAATGTTTTTCCGCTTGGGGAAGCTGAAGACCCTGTTTAGATGCTGATAGCGGCTAAAGTCACTGAGCTTACCACTAAGGCTAGAGTGTGGCGAAAGATAGATATAAGAAGGTTTGGTTGCGGACAGAAGGGACACGCCACCGTTGCTAGGTACAGCGTCCGCGTCTTGCTCGGGTGTCTCAGTAGTAGCCTTATCCTTCAGCCGCCTCTCGATAGCTAGACTCTCCCCGTAGGCAGCAAGTCTTGCACTGAGAGGAGTTCTCCCCGTCTCCGAATCTTTCTTCACATGCTGTTCTAGATATTGTTCCATATTCAGGATGGACTGTTGCGTGTGTTGAACAAGTGCCTCCGCTTGTGCATGTGAGGAGATCGTCGAGATATCGATGTCAAATGGGACGTGCAGCCTCCGAGGACGCTGTTCGGCATCAGCGTCGTTTTCGCCATGCGCGGGCCGAATGCGCGGGCTTCCAGGGAGGTGCGGGGTGCTAGGAGTAGCGATGCTCCATGTAGCGTCACTCGAACTCGACTGAGGGTATGTGGAGGTGGTGGCAGTAGTACTGGCACTGCTCACGGAGTCCCCGCGTAACCTACTCTCAGCCAGGGCATCTTCGGTGGGCGGGACATTGATGCTGAAAGGGAGTTGAGAGTTGGCTGGTGAATGATCTCGGGTGGGATGTAACTCAGGGTCGCTCAAGGGAATGCCGTATTCTTCTTCAGCATCGTCGTCACGGTCGAGTAAGATTTTCACGAAGACAGGTGGAATAGCATGTGGTACAATCGGGGACTCTTCAATAGTGTCTGGTATCCTGTCGTGCTCATCTTCATGCTGGCCGACTGAAGTAATGCCAAGAGAACGCATCCTATTTTCCAATTGCGCGCGCGAGCCAGGACTTCGCGCGCGTCCTGGGTGAGGGCTGGACTCTGAGACAGACCTCTCGAAACGGATGTTCCGAGGGAGGGATCCGGGTTGCGACATTGATCCATGGCCAGAGTATGAGCGGTTGTGAATCCGTAGGATACCAGATTTGATTGGTGTACCAAAAATAGAGGCAGAACCATCTGCGCTTCCTGAATCCTCGTCGGTGGCAGAGATTATACTCGTGGCTTCGACGGAGCGATTACGTGACCGCTCAGCGGTCAACACACTGTGAAGGTCCGCAGGATGAAGTGGATATGCTCGGATATTGATCAACGAAGCGCTACTTTCCAGTTTGTGGCGTTGATACTGAAGATGAGAGGTGTCACGGGGTGAAGAAGACAGTGGGATTGAGATGCTGTGGGGGGAAACGGGTGGCGTACTGGCTGGGTGCGCGTGAGAGCTTGGAATAGGGACTGGGCGTGAAGGGGATGACGACGGAGCAGGGGACTCAGAAGGGGAGGCAGCACTGGAACTCGAACCGTCGGTGTTCGATTTCTTGAAAAGACTGAGGAGTGACAGCTTGGAGTGTAGTTTACGAGAATCGGCACCGGTACCGGCTGATCTGGGCCGAGCGGAGCGGGCGGGGATGGTTGGTTTGATGGATGACTCATCTAGAGCTTGTGGTAAGGAGGGACGGCGTCCAGATGAAAGCGGCGTCGTCTGGGCGGCGAGAGAGGCTGAGTTGTCTCCCGAGCGAGAATCTTGAGGAAGGGATTCCTGGTCAGAGCGGATTGAAGATGCGAGGGGTGGCTTGGCTTCTGGGTCAGATGTGCCACCGGTGGTGGAAAGTGTATGGTCCACAGAGCGTTTAAAGTGTAAGCGCTTTCGCAAGGAAACCTCTAAATGCTCTACGGGACAAGAAGGTGTGGCGCGCTGCTGGGAGATAAGGATGGAGTGGGTGGCAGATATGCGGACCCTTACCGTGGCGGAAGTAGGAGCTTGGGCAAGCAGGTCTGCGCACTCGATCCAGCCATTTTGGCGAGCGATGAGCTCTGGGGTGATTCCGTGTTTGTCGGTACGATCTGAGATTGCACCGCGTGAGAGGAGGGTGCGGACGACGACGAGATGACCGTTGGCGGCTGCGAAATGGAGCGGGGTAGAGCCTGATGTGCCGACTATGGGCGCGGCTGTGTCACGATTACGGTCAGAGTACCGGCGGGGTAGTCTGGGGGGTATGTGAGCGATAAAAAGGCAGGATGGGGCGGGGAGAGAGCGAACCTGGGGGCGTTTACGTCCGCGCCGGCGTCGAGCAGAAAGTTGACGACAAGGGCGTTTCCGCCTGCACAAGCAGCATGGAGGGGGAGGACACCGTCGAGGACAGAGTTAACGGGCTGGCCATGGGAGATGGCGTACTGGACGAGACCGATGTCGCCCGAGGCAGATGCGGAGTGTAGGCCAAGATGTGGGACTGGTTGGGGATGAGTGAGGAAACGGGTAAGAGGAGAAGATAAAAAACTGACAGTCAGTAGAGACATTGTACTTGACCTGCAGTCGCTGGTTCCGACTCGGCCTGGCCGTCATTCGCTTCCTCCTCGTCGTACAAAAGAAAGCCAATGTAAGACCATTTGATTAGTCATCACTCAATATAATACAATCATCCGCCCCTGTCTGTCGAAAATGACCTGACCCGCCCAAGCACCGCGGGCGTCACCCCTGCGCTCCCCACACTCCGTCCACTATACCCACTTGTGCTCGACGGCAGTGCAGCATCACACGACGCAGGCACACGGTACCGTCGTGGCGGCGTCGACAGCGTGTCCGCGTCACTCGACGATGAATCCGTCTCGTCTCGCCCCGAACGCCCAGATGGCGGCGGAATAACAACCGGCGTCCCCCCCTCACCCCCATACCCTTGCGAAGGCAGCCGGCTGTGGTACGACCCCATCGTTGACGGCGGAAGCGGAACACCAGCCCCCGTGTAATTCGTCTCCGTCCCCATTGGCGTTGGAGGGCCAGTCGGCACGAACCCTGGTGGGAGCCCACCGTCAGGCAAATCCATCACTATCGTCTTGTCCGTCATGTCCGCCGCCGGTGTATGGTTAGGAAGTGGAACTGGCCGGTCCGCATCTGCTGGGCTTAGCAGATGTGGTCGCGTACCTGATGACGTGGCTGCAGAGTGGTTGGACGCTGGTCGTGACTGTCCATATCCCCACACATGAGTCTCGACGCTGCGATCATGCCCAAATCACTTACCGGGGGTTGAATAGTAATATTCACCGTGCCGAATGACGATGTGCTTCCAGGCCGCGAATATCCTTTCTGATCAACAGAAAGCGACTGCGAAGCCGATCTAGCCTTCAAGCTCGCCATCTCCGCAGTCAATGGCGCAGGCATAGACACGTGAACGAAGCCAGCCTACACCCCGTGCTTCTCAGCATGTTTCCATCCTGCGTCAGAATTGATCTCCTACCTCGTCCACGCGGTCCTCTACTTGTTGCTTCACGCTTCGACTCGATGGCGTACTAGCCTCTTGCAAGCTTGCTACCTCAGGAATGATACTAAGACCGCTCGAACGATGCCCACGGTTGGGAACGTAGTCCGGCGCATTCAGAAGGTCGAGCTCAGATGTTCGTGTAGAAGAACCCACGCTCTCCCCTGAAGACCTTCGTCGTACCTTGCGATATGGTCGCTCACCCGAAACGTCCTGCACGAGTTTCCCAGGAGTACGTGGTTCTGGAACCATCAAAACGGGGACATCACCAGGCACAGGCACAGGGGGAATATGGGATGAAGGTGAACCTGGCCTCGACGATGGCGAGTAGCCAACCGGTGTTGGAGGTGGCCGTACGAGTTCATGGGGAGGTGGCAGTCGAATCATCATGGAAGCATCCGCCTCAGGAATAAATCCGTCGGGTGGGATTTCTGTATGTGGTTGCGCTGGCGAATACATTGTCGTTCGTGCCGACGCTGACCGCGCACCACTAGTTCGAGAGTACCGCGGCACCTCTCGCTCACTCGAGGACGACGAGGAAGATGGAGTCGTAAGGTCACCGGACGGAGGGAACCGAATTGTTGTCGCCGTGTACGGAGGTTCACTAGCACTCTCGGGAGGGAGCTCTGATTCTCCTCGCGACCTCCGTGCCTCGGATTCAGATGGAGGCGAAAAGTACCCTTCCATCATCCTGTTAGCTGTTGAGCGACCATTGATGTACCCTTGGTTGCGACCACGTAAATAACCAATATCTTTCCCCATTTCGAGCCCCTCCTGGAGCCCCTGCTTCCTGCCCTCTTCCCTAGCCATGTCAACTATCCTTTCCTCGTTTATCTTCCTGAGCTTTCTTCGCAACTGGGCAGCTTCTTCTTCGGCTTCTCTTCTGCGCCCCTCGACATCTTTGAGAATGTTCTGCGCCTTGAATATCTCTTTCTGCGCCTCCTCCAAGGCACTCTTATAGAGCTTCAACTCCTCCCTCAGCCTGGCGGCATCCGCCTGAGCAGAAATTCGCGTATCGTTGGCGTCCTTGAACCGTATCACAGCTTCCTTGATTTTGCGCTCCGCCATATCGGCACGGTCCTGTTCGAAGGCAAGCTGTGATGTGGTGAAAGTGAGTTGTTGCTCAAGGTCGCGCGTAGTCTCCTGTTCCTCTGCAAGCATTCGCATGAGCTCCTTTGCAGTTGGGGCGTTCCGAGGCTTCTCTCGAGGTGATCGAGATGAAGGGGTTCTGGATGATGTCGAGCGCTTGCTGGAAGGCGGGGGAGAAGGCGGTAAAGACTTTTCATAGTTACTATAGTCGTAATCAGGAGATGCTCTGTGAAGCGGAGGAGGGCTTGAAGTCTCTGAATCGTTCATGGTGCGTGATGTCGTCAAGTGAGTGGGACCACAGGAATGAAATGTTCGACGTGATGCTGGCGAATCCCAAGTCCAGCAATAGGAATAAGATGTGTGGGATGGAAAGGAAATGCAGCTAAACCTGCGAGGTGAGTAGTAGTCCAAGACAAGAGCCTTGGTTGTTAGCCGAAAGGCCTTGAAAACCTAGTCATGAACTTGAACCTGGTCAGTGTGTGTTTGTCTAACTTGCATACACAAATAATCCGTTACGTTGAACAAGATGGAAACAAAGGGGACCCCAAAACGTGCGGCGTGTATTGCCTGATTTGGGTCAATTGAACAGAGTTTACGGGGTCCCGGCGTGTTTCTTGCACATCGTCTGTCTGGAGAGTATCATGGCAGTGAAGGGTTTCTCGTCGAGCTACGCGATCCATTTTAATCTCATGACATTCTTGCTTTAATCCCGGACGTTAGACATTGGCAGTTATCTGGTCTTATCCTACCATATTGGAGGCATAAGCGTCACTACTACGAGTCTACATTGACTCTACAACTGATGCGAACCCGGCCAGTTCGCCTTCTTTCTCAGTCTCTTTGCTTGTCTCTCAATGGTCCACTTCCGTCCCTCGTTCTCCCGCACGGCTGATCACGAATTGTCAAACATACATTGTGTTGCCAGCATGTTTCCGAGAAGTTGATCTTATTACAAGGTATGCCCTTCTCATGCTCTTATTTCCTCATTGCCCTCAGTTCATCGTATTTTCTCATCTATCATACAATGGGGCGCCAACTACGACATGACGGGGTGAAGAAAAGGGTCACCTCGAGTCGAAAAAAAGCAGTACAACAAAGAAAATGACGCACAGTTGCTGACATCATTTCATTCAAACTACCTCGTAGTAGCTCACCTGACAAGGTCAGGGTGCTCAAAGCTGCACTTGCTCAGTCAAGTCAAGCTTGACTTGGGCAACAGAGGAGCAACTTCGAGAGGTCAAGGAGAATCTCGACCAGGCCCGTGAACGAGCCGAGCACTTCAAAAGCTCCTCTGTCTCGACTACAGAGCATCGACGACGTTGTGACTCACAGAATTGTGGAAAGACGAAGTTTCGGAATGATCGTTGGTGATTTCTTTCACGACAAGAGGCACGCCGTATTGATGAAAGTCACACAGAAGCTGCGTCGAGAAGAAATCTTTCAAGTTATCAAACATAAGCGAGCGGCTGCTGCCGCACAAAAGAAAGCCAACGACAAGATGACCGCAATTGCAGCCAAGGACAGCTATTTTGCTTCAGTATAACTTGTACTCGACACTCAGACACCACGCGGAACGCTGATGATTGGATCAAGTTGCATCGCCGGCTTGGGGTCGAAAAGAAGATTCCACTCAAATCTCGCCTTAGGACCAAGGTGGATCGTCTAGCACCGGCTCTGCGGCTTTCCGCCCGTCACGCAGCCAGTTCCCGAAGCGAAAAGATTCCCCATGGTGATGAACTTGGCGTGATATAAATTATGTCCCGTTGGGGTTACTCGGAGTTGTTGGGAGTCGTTATTCGCATGCTTCGAAAGCTAGCTTCCAGAGAAGGTACGCTTTACATTGTGCACTGCTCTTGCTATAAGCCCATCAACTTGGTATGCTGTGTTATTCTGTGCCCAAACGTGGAACTTCGGCTGAAGACAGGGAGCGAGAGCTTGAATTTCCGAACAATGATCATACGTTTGGAATCCGCGGAGCACGGCACACCAGACTCGAGATCGCGCGACGACTGAAGTACCTCGGTGTACGAACCCTCGTCATTGCCAGTGACCCTAGTTCCCGAGTTAGAGATACGGTAAGTTATATCGCCTGGTAATCGTTATGTTTCGAGTGGACGAAAATTATTTTTTGCAGCTTCCGGATTGATGGAGACATAGGTACAAGTCATTGTGAGGCCGATAACTTACTCCTGTAGGGTCCAATAACAAACCCCCTGTTTACCGTCGATGGCGGAGTTAAGCTACCTAAACGTGCCGTACTGCCCAATCCCAACAAGATTTCCTGGCAAATGGCCAACATACATGCCGGCACACAAGGTAACTCGAGGACAGCTATCTGATTCTGTTTGATGAAGCCCTTTACTCAGCTTCGCTGATTGGTTGGAACCTTTACGCCCATTTCCTCGAGCTGAACGTGTGGACATCAAGTACCATCACGAAGACCACTTGGAACGAAGAATCAGAACCTTAGTCTATAGAAGTTAACAAATGAGCTTCTGAGAAACGCCATCTGATCTTTTCATGGCAGGGTGCTCCTTCCGTCCATGATATTATCAAATGCCTGATTTCCGTTGCTTGTGAACAGGAAAATAAATTTCAAGGGAGTGGTCATCCACTCGGCAAACTTTACGAGTGCAGCGGACTACCTTGGCAAGCAGGAGGCCGTCGTTGGAGCTTGTAATTCTAGGTCTGTCGTGCCTCGGGTGCATTCACCGAATCTGTCCATGTGTGCTCATTTGTAGGCCATGACATATCTCAGGAATGCGATGACCGGCATCAGCGCTCCGCTAATTTTATCGTTTCTCAAAAGGCGGCAAGTATGTTACTCGGCGCTAGGTCATCTATGCTCTGATCCGTTTTACAAGGGCATGAATCTCATTTTTACGGGGGATTTTAGAGAGAGTTTCCCGAAAGATCTCGCAGATATGAATAATACTTTGGCCTGCTCTCGTCGCGCGATTAAATCGGCAGCGGAGGTTATCGCGACCGTAAACAAGTACGCGCTCCGTAGAACGGCACCATCCAACGGTGTTTCTTAACACATGTGCCAGAAATTTCTACGAGGGTCTCGCAAAAGCCGGTTTCAAAACGAACCTTTGATCGTACAATGCAGGAATCGTACCGCTTGTATTCGGACGTTCCGGAGGCTATCACTCGAGTAGGAGTCTTGCAACGTGTAATGATGGTTGCTTTCTTCCGCAGATACCCGAACCGAAAAACTCTCTCTCAACGGAGACAATAATCTCCAGCATTCTATTGAATGTTCAGTTTGCAGGCGGCACGGAACTCGAAGCAGACATCGTGGCTTTAGCTACAGGGAACGTGTGTGCGCTATTCATAGATTCTTACATTCAAGCATGCTGCGATCATCGTCGTGAGCGATATTTGCGGGTCAGAGGTGGTCATGGCGTGATTCTGGGCACGAAGGGCTGTGCTTTGGAATCGGTGAGGAGTGTTCCCATGGCCGCGCCGTAACGTACGTGGTGATCGGTGGCTAGGAAGCCTGTCTATATCAAGAGCCCATGGTGCAACCCTTGCAATGCGTAAGTCATCCTACCCGCTGTGCACTACGTTGACCGCCGATGCCAGAATTAAGGCTATCAGTGACGAAACCTCGCCAGTGGCATTCCGCAATTCCATTGGATCACCCGTAACGTTCCAATTTCATCGGTCTCACAGCCCAGTAGCCGAGATTTCGGTCCTGACATGGCTCAAGTGAAAGAATTTATTAACTCTAGAGTCTAACCCTCGTGCATCCTTTGATCCGCCAGCGATCTGAACAAATTTCATAGCACCAAGTCATCAATCTTCTGAGGTCGGCTGTGTGATCCCCGCTTTGTCTTGGAGTGTTGTTGCCATCAGCATTGGAAGAATTATCAACTTCTCTTTATTCCACTAATGTTTTAACGCAAGGGTGCTTAGGTCCAGCTGAATAGGTTTGTAGACCAAACTTACAACGTTCTCCGTCCAGTATATATCTTGTTCGACCAGTTTTCTGACATCCTCGATAGAGTCGGCTTCGTATAGTAGAACCGAGCCAACAAATTTTTTATCCGCGGGTGCAGCGTCTTGGCTCTCTGGTGTGATCAATCCACCAGCCACCTCTATGAAGCGAGGACGAGAATGAGTCAGCGATGCAACCGGCACGTCTCACATTCAGCATGACACACTCAAGATGCCCTGTTTGATATACTTGTTCGCCGATACAAAATGCTTGGGCCGGACAGCCATTCTCCGCGCGAGCGCCTCATCGTCTGTGTGGTCGGGAGCCCAGACCAAATATGGATGGGATGATCTTGGAACGGTTGCACAGAAACGCCGCAGTTGTTGCGCAGGCGTACCGAATTGGTAAAGGCAGTATCTTGACGCGCTAGTGAACGTAGCTTGGAGGACCAACGACATGAGGACGGTCGAGTGGCAAAACCGCGCGCTCGCCAAATCCCCTCCGGAGCGCTCCTTTTGCCCCACACCATGGGAAACCATTGAAAGTTCAAACTTGTTCACCTGCCAAATTGAGTTGTCACGTTTCTTTGTCATCCCCGCGGGGCGGCGATCCGTCGTATCTCCTTGCGGCACTGGGGCATTCGTTTCGTTTTACCCCACCATGGCAATGAATCAAGAATTGGCAAAGTTCGTCGTTTGGGCTCCGGATTCCACGGATGTGGGCACCCTGGAGAGACGACTTACCGTGCGGCCAAGTCACCTCGATAACGTGCACCGATTGACCAAGGAGGGAATCATGCGTAAGCCATTGGTTGACAGCGCTTGCGAACTGATGGAGACCTGATGGAACACACAGGTGTTGGTGGAGGCGTTCTGACCGCAGATTCTGCCAACGCAGCCCCAGCTGATCGAAAGTTCCATGGTTCTTGTATCATCATTGAGGCAGAAAGTTTGGATGCCGCTCGTAAGCTTATCGAGGACGACATTTACTACAAGACCGGTGTGGTAAGTGTATCCTTTCTGGTGGATGCCTGCTCGGATGTTTATATTGATGGCACGACAAGTGGGACAAGGAAAAGTTGCAGATCCTCCCAATTGTGTTAGCAACCCCTCTGCCACCCTTGCCTTCATAGATACCCCTCTATGCAGTCGGGTAATGTATGCCGTTAGTTGGAGATCTCCTTGGTTAGTCGGATGGTGGGTGACGCAATCCCCGCGGTCCACGTAGAATGTGATCCAAGCCCATGGAATTATCCACTGTTGGCAAGGTTTGACGAAAGCGTCGCAACGCAATAGACTTTTCCTTTCCCTTTTCTTCCGGAATTCTGCCTGGATCCTCGTTGTATCAACACGTTACCTGACCCCAACATTCGGGTCCAGGGTCGGCACTTAGCCCCTCTGGCGTGGACCATACTCATGCCATGTTGAACTAGGTTGGGAATCCAAAAGTTTGACAGTCACCGTCATGACCCGCTGAGATCGCAATGTGCATTTCCGCGTGGATTGTCAGCGCTTCTTCTGAGAATGCAGACTATATTTGCAAGCGAAAGCGATAAGAAAACGTGACTAAATGTGTGGCACGCAGACGGCTCCAAGACCTCTCCAGTGAGACATGCCGAGTAACAGCAGCAGCATCACATGAGCGTCCGTTACGATAAATAAGCTGGTTTTAGCTTAGCTATGCATATGAGGATGATAACGTAAATGAGATGCTTGAGTTAATGATATGCATATCACAATCCACGGAAGCGAATTGATGTCTTGACAGAATGCGCAGTATAATCGTGTAGTCCGAGTCAGGTGTTCGGCATGGAACAATCACAGGGTTGGGTGGCATTGGCTACCCTCTAGATTCTGGCCGAATAACTGCTTGGGACTGGGAGACCTCCAGTACACGTCCTTTCGTGACGGGTGACCACATCAGGCCGACTAAACCGCTTTCCGCAAAAGCGACAACTTGCTGCGGCGAGAAGGTGCCGGGACACGATATGGCGTGGGACGTTCATGCGTTGCATTGTCTGACCGCAGTTTTCCCACTCGCATTGGACTGTATCCCGCTCGTGCCCAATAAATTGGTGGCATACCCGCAGGTGCTCTCCCATCTCGCGGTTCCTGCCCGGAGCTAAGCCGCCGCACCGTGGGCCACCCAACCACCGGCATAGGTGGTATTGGAAAGCTGAATTTGATGGAATGGAGTCTTCTGGTGGGATGGGAGGCATTGGCGGCTGATGTACAGCCAGTGGTTCGGGGAATATTCCTCCGAAATTCGTGGGGTTGTCAAGGGGTTGGTATGTAGGCACGAATTGGCCGTATGTATCAGCAACAAGCCTGCTGTCGTCTGTAGCATAATAACCCGAGGACTGAGGTAGATGCGAGGTGTACATGGGATGTGGGGCAACGTAGTATTCCTGTGAATTATGTCCGACGATGAGCAACCTCCGAAGTCAATTAAGGATAAAGCCTACATCAGCCATCGGATTCATAGGGTGGAACATATGAACATTCCTATCAAGTGCCATTATTGGCGCCATGAAGGTCCTGAAGTGATTCACGTTAGTGATGGAATTATGGATTAAATTCAAAGGAACAAACGATGGCATGGGTGAGGGGCTGCGTTCGCCAACGCTGCTCAGCTCGAGATATTGAGGACTAGGAGAGTATCCTAACGGACTGCTGTGGTGATCGAGTCATAAAAGAGCGTTGCCTTTATAGGTTCTCGACCGTACCGATTGACACTTTGGGCCCTCCCGCTTACATTACCGCACAGCAGGTTCCCACTCCTGTGCAAGAGGCTGTTCTGAACGATCGGCATTGTATGTCCGGTCAAAACTGAAACAAGGTAATTCTAGCTAGATTTTGCAGTGAAGGAGGAAATACGACGCTGACTGTTAAGAAGTACTAGTTGACGGTGGGAGGGGAAAGGCCTTATGCCGTGTCGCGTTTGCGGGCAAAGACGAGGTCGACAAGGGTGAAAGGGTGGAAAACAAGAGGATGAGGATGGGCCTTTTTAAAGGCTTTCGGGCCGCACCCCTAGTCGGATTGAGTTGACGCGCCGTAAAGGTCGCCATGATCCCCACACCCATTTCCATTTGGAACATGCCCGCCCGCCATCCATCAGCAACTCCACGAGGCATGATTGTATAGATCTCGTGGGTGAAGCCGGACCATTTGGTCAGGAACGGGGTTTTTGCGGCATAAGTGCGACAGCGGGTCATCCTCCCAATGAGCGGTGGTGGAGGTTGCGCGATCGCGAACGGCGTCCCGCGCTGTTTTTTTTTTTCGACCGCGCTGATGTGAGATAGATCCTTGGAAGATTCTGTCGCAAGCGAGAATGTGCGGAAAGTCAGAGTCATCCAAATTAGAAACTAAGGCGGGGCTGCGGGTTATAGAACGTTCGAACGGAAACGTGCGTGGCGGACAAAGAATGTTCGTCTAGAAATCGGCGAGCGAAACCGATTGGTCTGAGATCGTGCTCTGAACGACGAACAAACATTGAGCAGTCCTTGGTACCAACGCACATATCATCAAAATAGGACGGATGACTTGATGGATAGAACCACAAGTATTACAAGAGACAGTTCACGTCCAAACAGAACTGACCCAGAGTAGAATAGATGAGGAAAAATCATGCAAGGCTGAAACAAAGAAAGAAGGAAACTGCACCACGGTCAAGAGATCCATTTCGGGCCGGAAGCAGGTTTACTTCATGATAATGCAATCCCATTCATTTGTTGTATTTTATCAGGGACTCTAGCGATGCCAGTGGTGCGCTTTGGCGATGAAGCAGAACAGAGGGGAACGTGAGAAGTGGCCACAAGCAACTGGCCACAGCACTTATACGTCTCCTCAAGCGGACAGCGCTAGCCGTAATTCACATAATTCCCCAGGATAAACTGACTCGCAGGCTTGGGAATGGAAGATTCTATGTAGAACCCGAATAAATTTTGCTCCATAAGGCAGCTGTCAGACAGCCCTTGCAGATTCCTTTGGATTGGATTGGATGGCACAATGATAGGGCTTATATACCTGACCTCATGGTGATTATTTACAAGGGTGTACAGTATCTCCAAGTTCTGCCAACCTGAGTTAGTGAATTGCCCATTGCCCATAGCGGTCGGATTGCATCATACCAGGCCTAGCTTGCAAGGGCAAAACCCCTCGGTCTCCCCTTTCTGACCGCTCTCGTCTTGGCAGGTATGTATTTTCTCTGTCTGCTTCCTCGAGCTTTACCCGAGCCCTTGCGTCAAGCGCTCGTATCGGCTACTCGCTCCTCGGCCCCGGGGCCAACTAGATTCAAGCTTGGTGTGACCCGTTTTATTCTCAAACATACAGAGAGTCACCCAGTCCGAGGAAGTAAACACACATAGACACATCAGGACACCCCAGATCTTGCGGCGTCAGAGTTCAATTGGCTCATGATGGAAAGTTACCATAGAGAGCTTCCTCTCCCAAAGTGCTGGCGGACCGGCAACGGCTACGACCCACCAGACGTCCCTATTGCACTAATCGTGAAAAGTGGTATGTAAGAACTATTTCTCTTCCGCCTCATGGTATGTCCAGGCTCAAGAAGTACAGACATCCTTCTTCTGATCGCGCAAACGCGTACCTTGGTAGCAACTAAATTTCAATTCTCGGCACCCGCTACCGCCGCACGGATGGGGTGGTCACCTAAACGTCTAGCGATGTCACCGCCCGCTGTCAGCATCGGCTTGATTCCTGGCACCGTGGAGAGCCCAGAACAATGTTATCGCAGTCCAATAACAGCAAACTTGGGTTCATGAGAATTTAATAAAACCATGTGAGTATAATGTTCCTACGATGGCGGTGACAATCTAGGCCAGTCTGTGGAGATGTTACGTGACTATGATTGTGAGCTGGGTATTCACTTGATAAAAAAAAGAGGTCCGTAATTCATCAAGACCGCCGAGCCCGCTTCTATATCTCGAACTGGGAAATAGGTTTAATCAAGTCTCTGCAGCACTGCGAACAACTCACTAGCGAATATTCCTATCCGATGATCCCCGTTGACCAGCCGAACTAAGGTGACAAATTAGTTTGCGTGGAAAGGCTATGCAGGGATGTACCTCTGGCTTGACTGTTTACCCGTCTACTTCGTTCAGCGTCAGAGTGGTCAATAAATCTAGAGATGTTTCCTGCATTGGTTGAATCCAAAGAAAACGTCTCGTTCAAGCCGAAGACATAACATCGATTGCGATGTGTAGCAAGATCTCTGCGTGCGGAGAGAATTTTGGATCGAAACCATCGCGATAAATGAGACTTACCCTCGGCTCTCGACTGTGGGCTCGTAGGTTAACTCCCCAATGTACTCTATCACAACAATGTTAAGTTAGACGGCTGCGGGTTACAAGGAGTGGCGCACCTGTTATCAAGTCACCTGCTTTTGCCGCTTCGGCTAAGAAGGTTCCTAGTCCCCAACTACTCCTTTTGACCTCTAGTTCCTGCTGTACGTGAGCATGGGCTGCGTTGACTTGTCAAGGGATCACAAACTTTGCAAATTCCGCGCTGGATTTGGGAATTGCGACACGGAGTGTCATCGGCTAAATTTCCAAGAAAAATATGGCGTTGAAACCAAAATGCATAAGCTTACCTCTGGAAAACGGACGGACCCGTCAGTATAAAGAACTAATTGCGCGTCTAGTGACACTCACATGCATCTGCAGTTTATACACAGTTCTGGATCACATTCTCGGAGGGATTCAACACATGGACATCGCTCTGTTACACAGCTCCACCTTGACCTAACCCTTGAGCAACGACAGCCTTGCCATCTGCGACTGCCTATACAAGGTGGGTCCGTACCGAAGGTGGTGAAGACAGCGGCTTACATTCTGGAGAGCAATGGCAGTTGCGTTGGCAATGCGACTGATTTTTGAAACATGGACAACGGGAGGAACTGCTACAAGGGCCACTATGGTGGCAAGGGTCGTTTCTAACGCAAGGCTCTAAGCGAGGGTAAAGGAAAATCGCCCAGGACATACGGTGTAAACTGTGCTGGATTGTTGTCTAAAATGAAAGGTAAGAGTCGTACGGACCAATACAATATCGGTACGTACCATTGAATCTGAGTATACGCTGCTGACTTTTGATGCTCGCGGGTTGAGCTTCATCTGTATTACACGAGTATAATAACTTCCCGTAGTAAAACACCTGATTTCACTTCAACTTATGTGCAGTCCTCAAAGGAATAAAATCACCTCATAACAAGGTTTAAGGCATAATTCTGCAAGATCACAAGGAGTCGTGTTAGGTGATATTTCAGAGATGACTCTGAATATGTCAAGGTCAGATTCATCCCAAGAAGGGCTAGCCTAGCGCGATACAGACATAGTGTCAGTGCCCAGTAGGCAGCAAGACAATGGACGAACCTCTTCTATTTTGTTGTTGACAAAACATTGATTTCGACAAGGGCTCGTTACCTCACCGAAGACGTGAGACAGCGAAGGCTGCCACTTAAGAGGCATCGGATTAGGCTCGACTGTGCGTAACCTGTGATGGGTGAAATGCGTGCATATACTGGTAAGCAATATTGCACACCGTGAGCATTGCAGAGAGGCTCTACACAGCTTAGATTCGGACAAAAGACTGAATTCAACGTTTTAAGGCGATTGCGGAAGTCGCATCCTTCGGACCACGCTATAGGCGGAAAAGAATAAGACGTTGGAATTGTACTTCCGGTCCAATGCAAGCGGTCGCTTTACATGCATTAGGCACGAAGTCGACAAGGGGTTCGATTTTACTCACCGTCTTCGATCCGTAGAGAGTACACTATGTATACCTGGCCGTGAGCGCAATTTGAGCGGCAATACATTGCAACCTTCGATTTCATCATAGGAAAGAGCGTAATGGATTTGCAATCTATACACTGCCTCGAGTACGATCACTTCCACTATGGAACTGTTGTATGTTATCGTGTCGAACAATCATGAGACTGGTATGATGCTCACAGTCAGGGTCAAAGGCATCCTGCCACGAGAATGACCCATAGTGACGCGTGTGGCTAGTCTGATCGAACGTGTGATCATCTGCATATGGAATGAAGGCCATGTTGTCGCTATCGTCGCCCTTGAACACGCTCCGATGCAACGGAGAGCATGATTCGTACGGCGGATGGGGTTCCACAGACGAAGATAGGTGGATGACCTCCAATTTCACTGATGAAGTTTCGACAACTGCTCCATCGGGTGAATACACTTCTTGAGAGACCAGTGGCAATGGAGAGTTAGCGTCTGATGCAACAGGACGGGTGCCAGGCGATGAATTGGAAGTAGCTGTCATAGAGGCCAAAGTGGGCGAGCGAAGGTTGGGATGTAAACATGACCGCCAAGTGGACGAAGCAGCAAACGAGGCAAAGGCTTGGTGACAGTGGGTAGCATTCCACATCGTGAATTCTGTCTGAACTTGGGAGAGAACGCGTCGAACGAGCTCGGATGTGGAAATTTGTTGTTCGGAAACCGTTTGCAAGACATCGTTCTGCTCGTTTGCATTCGAGTCAGTGAGAGCCTCCATCGCATACGCTGAGAAGAGCAGCAACTACGACTCAATGAGCATCCGCGACACCGACTAGGTCACGTGCGACACCACAATAGTATACTTCGGAATCGTATTGACAATGACAAAGCCCAATCATCGTCTGAGCTCTCCCATACCATGGCTTCGTCTGGTACGTCCAACTCGCTGGAATTCAGTATTCCAGGTACTCAGAATTCGACGTTTCAGCCATCGGAAAGCTTTCGCGCGAGGAATTTCGTCGCCAGAAAGACCTCGATGCCGCTCGCAAGGCCGGCACTGCGCCTGCCGCACTTGACGAGGAAGGAAAGCCCATCAACCCACACATTCCTCGTACGTCTTCTATCATTGTCCCATGTCTTGCTCGTCCTACTCAAACTACCGACCTTTATTCCAGAATACATCTCTCAAGCACCGTGGTATCTCGATACCGGCGCTCCGTCACTAAGCCATCAGCGTCGGCCTACGGATGATCGCACTTCCGACAAGCTCGAAAACTGGTACGACCGTGGCGTGCGTGCCGGTCCTGCGGCCAAAAAGTACCGCAAAGGCGCGTGCGAGAACTGCGGGGCCATGACACACAAGAAGCAGGACTGTCTGGAGCGTCCTCGGAAAAAGGGCGCCAAGTTCACCAACAAAGACATTCAAGCGGACGAAGTCATACAAGAAGTCGCGGCCGGCTATGACGCGAAACGGGACCGGTGGAATGGGTATGATCCCACTGAGCATAAAAAAATCTACGAAGAATACGAGGTTATCGAGGCCGCTCGAAAGAAGCTGCGCGAAGAGGAGATCGATAATCAGACCACCACCGACTTGGCTGCCGTTCGGAAGGTGGCCAAGGCTGGAAAGGAGAAAAAAGGTGTAGACCCCGACTTTGGCTCTAGCGACGAGGAGGACGCAGACGACGACAAATACGCAGACGCAGCGGATGCAGTTGGCCAGAAACTCGACACGAAGACTCGCATCACTGTTCGAAACCTGCGTATTCGAGAAGACACCGCCAAATATCTCATCAACCTGGACCCTGAGAGTGCATACTACGATCCCAAAACTCGTTCTATGCGCGATGCCCCATTAAGGAGCGTTGCGCCCGAAGATGTATGTTGTTCTATACTCTCTTCCTATTTGACTATAACTTGTTGAATTTAGGCCAAATTCGCTGGCGAGAACTTTTTCCGGTACAGTGGCGAAGCACCAGAAGTTCAGAAACTCCAGCTCTTTGCATGGCATGCTACGCAACGTGGTAATGATATTCACCTGAACGCAGGTCCGACTCAAGGTCAATTTCAACACGAAGAATACAAAGACAAGAAGGAGAAGCTTAAGGAGGTGACCAAAGATTCCATCCTTGAAAAGTACGGAGGAGAGCAGTACCTCGACAAGGCTCCCAAGGAAATCATGGATGGTCAAACAGAAAATTATGTCGAGTACTCTCGAACGGGTCAGATTATCAAAGGAAACGAACGTGCGAAGGCACGATCAAAATATCCCGAAGATGGTGGGTTATATTATCTCAACTGGAGAGTTTGATACCGACTTTGCCCCTAGTTTACACCAACAATCATACTTCGGCGTGGGGCTCGTGGTACGATGCTTCGAGTGGTGTTTGGGGTTATGCATGTTGCCACTCGAGCGTACACATGTCGTACTGCGCTGGCCAGGCTGGCAAAGAAGCTTCGTACGCATCAACAGCCCAAGCTCTTCTCGCCTCATCTTCAGATTCGATGTCCGATCCCTCAGCGCATGAAGCAGCTCCGGCGTCGAGAGGGCGTATAGAGCAGAACTACTCGAAAAAGCGTGTTGGAGAGGGCGACGTCTCCCTTGACAAAGACCGTTTAGCGGAAGCTCTGAGTGAAGAGAGGAAGCGAAAAGTGCGGGGCGGTGATGATGAAGACCGATTCAGCAAGAAAACGAAGGGGATGGAAATTAGCAGCCACGACGTCACGGAAGAGGAACTTGGTGAGTCCGATCCGTGTATTAATTCGACCCACTCCAACCGTTATCTGTCCATGCAGAGGCCTACCGGATGAATCGTCGAAACACGGAGGATCCAATGGCCAACTATGTGGACACAGAGGATCGATATTGACACTTTGCTTCATTATTATAAACGTTTAGTAGTATGTACAGTCCGTTATAACCGTCATCGACGTTGTGTATTATTTTGGTGCCGCGGTTCCCACTGCACCCGAAATTGAAACACCTGGGCACAATGGATGTTGGCTTTCTAACCTTGGTCCATGTTTCCTACGTCGGCTGCCCTGCTATTCGGGCTGGGCACTCGCATCGCCCTCGACAAGTTCTTTGCCAATGCCCCACACGACCCTACCACGCCCGACGCCATCGGCGACATCATCCTCCTCGGCGTCGTCCAAGGTGTCGCACTGTACTATACCCTCATGGAATTCAGCGACTTCACATTCGTAGTCGCGTTTGCCATCGCAGCTCGTCTCGTAGTCGAGTTCACGATGCTCCAAGACGTGACCAAGTGTGCAACGACGCTGTTAGGCGTTGCGCTCGGTGTTCTCGTCACCGACGTCCTCTCCCAACTCATCGAGGACGGCTACATCTACGACTTTAGCGGTCGGGGAGACACGGAGAGCGACTGTGAGGAGTCGGTCGTCGAGACCAAGCGTCGCAAGCGCCTGGTCAAGTTTTCGTCCACCGCTGAATATGCGGCTGTCGTCAGTCCCCACAAACCCATTCGTCCCCGTAAACAAGACCCGTCGCGCAAATGGCGCACGGAGTCCGTGCCTCCGTCGATCACGTCCTCGGCCGAGGATCTGGTCGATCCGCATCGGGTCATGGATCCTCTCGAGCGGGAGGTCGCTACGCTCCGTGCGCGTGCTTCGCTGGCGGACAGCGAGCGGAGGCGGTTCAAGGAGGAGAAAAAGTGGGCAGTCTCTCAGGGCAATCTGGCGCGTGCCGCCCAGATGGGTTGGCACGTGAAAAGATACACCGCGTTGACACAGAGTTTCACGAAAGAGGCAGACGCTCGTCTGCTAGAGGGTCAGTCTATTGAACTTTTGGTGCTCGTGTTTTGTGGATGGCTCACTAGGAGTACAGTTACAGCGATAAAGGCGGCACGGCAGCAAGCTCTGAGCGATGTACCCCTTCCAACTCTTCAAAAATCCGAGCGATTACAAGCAGCGAGACACACCAACCATGCGCGGGAAGCCATCGCCAGTACCTCCCGTCAAATTTTGGTTGAACGCGATACGACAGTCAACGTCGAGACAACTCGACATCGAAGACATGGTTCTGCTAGCAATCTCAAATCGGCCATGCGCGTGACGCGATGATTACTGCAACGCATTGGCATTGCTTTTTTGTTATCAACTTCTCAGATACTCTTGAAACGATGTGTTTGGTATTGGCGTTTGACAGCTCGATCTTGTAACATCAGACATTTACATTCCCTCAGTGATATAGATATATCCAGTTTACAAAGAGATGGTCTGGGAATTGCAATTGAAAACGCCGTAAGGTTACAAGGGGTATGCAAGAGTTGCCATTATGACAGATTTGTTTTGCATTACTCGGGTAAGCCGACAAATATTAAGACGGAGGGGAAGAACTTCGAGAGAGAGCCAAAGATGGATATACGATCCCAATGTTGGTCATCGAGATTTGCCGTTTGTTTTCATGGACGTGCTGGAAGCGGATATTGACCCATTGGTCTTTCCACCTGTAGTGGGTCGGGGCTTCTTACTAGAGCTCGCTGCATCAGATGATGGTCGAGGTGCGGCCTCCTTCATCACCATCTTCGCATGGATCTCCTCCAGCTTTGAAGCCTTGACCTTTTTGGGCCAGAATAACGTGACAAACCTGCGGGGAAACTCAGATACCGGACATCGTATTGACTGCATCCACATACGTCCAGAGATGCCGGCGCCACCGTTCTCGATCTTCTCCGGCAGCTTGCTTAGTTTGCAGCACGAGCTCGATTCGCCGGCCGATGGCAGCGAGGGAGTCCTTCAAGATGGCAACCTTGTCATCCCGAGGCATATCCTCTCCCGACAGTTTAAGTTGTTTCTGGGCAGAGGTCGACACTCGCAGTCAATTATGAGTAGTACGAAACCTACCAATTGTTTCTTCACTGGTCGCAACTCCTCCTTTGTCGCAAGCTCGTCCATGGACGGACTGATCACAGTCTATCAAAAATCAAATAATGATGTCCAACGACGATACGCACCACTCATCGGATGATTCAGAGTCCGTAAATGTAGGGGTGGGTCGCCGTTTGCGTTTCTTGGTAGAGGTATCTTCAACAGATGCGACAGCTTCGCTTTCGGCACGTCTCTTCCGACTGCTTGTGGTGGACGACGAGGCCACGAGTGTAGGGGGAGGAGTAGCCGAAGCCTTTAGTTGTCCTTTGTTCCGCAAGGAACTCTCATACGAACGCAACTTCTCGTCGTGTTCACGTAATATACCCAGGAGGAAGTCGCCTCGTCGGACGAGGTGAATTGCATTGGGAATCGGTCGCGTGGAGGAATCTTCACCTTTTTTGCCTTCTTCAAGGAAAAATTTCCCTTCTAGACCGAGCCGCGAATCCTTGGCCATGGCCTCCCAGTTGCCAAAGCCGTAGAGGAAAGCGCCCACGAGTAACATAGAGTCCTCCTGAGGACCCCAGCGACCAGACCAGTTGAGAGTTGGTCTGATGTTTTCGATGGGAATAGACCAGTTGTACAGCTCCTCTGATGTCATGTCGCCGAGAATGTTATTCAGAATACGGAGGTCACGATATCGTGAAAGGACAGTTTCGGCATTGATATTGGCAACGTTGCGATACGCGACAAGAACCGCCTTGCTTTTCTGGGCGTTTGTCAATGTCTCTCCAGCAGCCATGCGGGTCCGTTTTAACTGATTGTTTTCCTCGACGGCTTGATTGCAAAGGTCGATGATCTCATCCGCAACATCAATGATCATGGCCTTGTGCTTGTCGACAAGCTTAGCTTCGTTGACCTTTGGGATCCTCAATACTTATATCGGAACGAAAACTGGGAACGCACGATGATATCATAACGCTGACGAATGTCACCCCATCGCTGAAGGCTGCGGATTAGCACACGGACATCGCGCTCCTTTAGTTCCATCGCTTTCTGGCTTGCGGTCTTGCGTTGGGGTCCAGGGACCTTGGGCTTCTTCGGAGTCTGGGAGGTAGCGGGTTGATCAACGTCCATGCCCTCGTATGAGACAGGAGCATGTGAACGTTTGCGATCGCGCAATTCCTGAGCAGCCAACTCCTCCGCTTTTCGGTCCTCCTCTTCCCGGTCAAACTTCCGCCGTTCCTCCAAGGGAATGATGTCTTCCCAACTCATGTCATTTTTGACGTCGCTCACAGCGGCAAACTGAGCAAGGAAACCTTCGCCACCGAGCGAAGCTCCCCCGTCGCCGCCAGCGGCCATGGTTTCATGGTCCTCCGCCCTGTTGAGGATATCGTCGAGGTCCATTTCATCTAGCTTCTGGTTCTGTTGGGAGTCGTCCTTGTCAAACCTGTTACGCTGAGTGCCAATCATCGAGATACAGCACTTTTGTTACTTACATCTTTTGGGCGCCATACTTGAGGACGGCTGTTAGCTCATCTTTACTCAAATTGTCCGGTTTGACGGAATCCTTGACTTTCTCGCCTTTGGAGCTGAGATGAGCCTGGGAGGTGTCCATCTGATTTATGACTGACGAAACATCATTCATTATAGCAGCGGAGATGAAAGGCTGGAAACCTACTGGCATACTCCAAGACCATTTTTTTCTTCGCTCGCTCCAAAACATCCTCTTCCATCGTGTCCTTGCTCACAAAGCGGTAGACACTGACATGCGACTTTTGCCCTATCCTGTGGGCACGTGCCATGGCTTGCAGGTCGTTCTGTGGGTTCCAATCGCTCTACAACGAGATCAGTAAACGCCGGCGGCAGAGTCTAGGTTGCTTACATCAAATATGATGACGGTGTTGGCAGTCTCCAAGTTGATACCAAGACCACCAGCGCGTGTGGATAGCAAGAAAGCAAAGTCTGGCGACCCCGGGGAATTAAAGTGTGCGATCGACTTTTTCCGTGCGTCCGACGCGACCATGCCATCAAGACGTTGGTGTTGGTATCCACGTAGGCTCATGTAGTCGCTCAGAATGTCAAGCATGCGGACCATCTGACTGAAAATGAGGACACGGTGACCATCTTGTCGCAGTCGCGCGAGCAACTTGTCCAATAGCACCATTTTGCCGCTATTCATAACGAGACCCTTGAGGGTCTCCTCGGGATTGTCAGTACGGTTCTCTGCACCGTCAAAAAGGTAGGGGTGATTCGCAGCTTTCTTAAGTTCCATAGCGATATTGAGCAAGCTTATGTTGTTGTTCCCGTTGGCGCTCTTGACCAAACCTTGGAAGTTCTGTCTCGTCCATGTCAATAAGATATGCTCTTGGGAAGTATAGGAGACTGACCTTTGTGAGGATGTTCTTGTAGAAGTGAGTCTGAAGAGCACTCATTTCCACCCGTAGGATGCGCTCGCTCTTTGTGGGCAGAGAGGTAAGCACATCCCGCTTCAAACGTCGCAGCATCAACGACTCTAATTGAGTGTGAAGTTCTTTAATTTTGACTTCGTGATCAGCATCATTGAGGTCAAATTCGTTGGTGAGGGCGACTGTGGGTGAAGTAAGCATGGTGATATCAGGGTAATACGGAAAATATACGCACACTTCTCCGGCATTAGGAAGTGCATCAGGGACAAAAGCTCTGTGATCGAGTGAGCCTGAGTAACGCAACTGAATTCCCCTTAGTGGGAACCCGTACCTTTCACGTTGTTCTGCAAAGGGGTACCCGTGATGAGAAGCTTCGACGCAGCAGAAAACGATCGGAGTGCCTCATACAGCTGACTCTCGGAATTCTTCAGGCGATGCGCCTATTTGGGAATGATCGTCAGCGTAAAGTAGCCTGCACCAGTTGTGAACGGACCTCGTCTACGGACAGTACCTGCCACTTAATGTCCGCCAACTCTTTCGCATCCCTGAGGGTCAGCTCATAGGTAGTGAGGAGAACGTTCATCTTCAGTCGCTTGTTTGATTGGCCGAACTCATAAGTGCGAATGACCTCACGGGCGGCTGCGGTTCCGATGTAGGTGATGACGTTCAGGTCAGGTGCCCAGGTAGCAAATTGGGATTGCCATGCGGTAATGGTCGATAAAGGAACGATGACAAGAAATGGCCCATATTGATGCATCTCGTGGAAAAGATAGGAGATAAATGAGACGGTTTGGACGGTCTGAAGAAAAAAACTATGAGCATGATGAAACAGAGAAGAGATTTTGCTGCACCTTCCCAAGACCCATTTCATCGGCCAAAATACCATTCTCACCCTTACTCCATAGATATGCCAGCCAATTCAGACCAGTTAGCTGGAAATCTTTGAGTGCACCTCCTGTTGCCGATATATACTCCGGATCTTTCACTATCTTCTGAAATGCCGGTCGTTGATGCCGGGCGTACTGAACACTCTTATAGGGAAACTTGGCTTCCGCCTCACGGGCACGATAGGCCACAATATGAGCTTTGGCTATCGGGCGGATTTCGCTTTCGTCTTCCCACGTACAATGCTCATAGTTAAGGCCAGTCCACTTGCAGAAATAGTCTGTACCGTTGGGTACTTCTGCACTGTCACGATGTGAGACGATGCGCTCGACAGTCTTGTAAGTCTCTAGTTCCTCCTTCTCGCGTTCCTTGTCCAGAAGAAGAGCCTCGGCATCTTCTGTGGAGAGACCCGGCGCATTAAGCTTGGCTTGATACAATTTGTAGGCCTTGATGTAGTTGTCTACGCGTTTCAGACCCTTGAAGCGCTTCAGAAACTCGTATGTTTCGTCCGTGTTGTGGAGGTGGGAGAAATTCTTCCACTTGATATGGAAACGCTGTAATCTCTTATCAGTACAACGCGAATGGGAACATGGTTTGGAACATACCACGTTACTGTACCACAAATCCTCCGGATCGTCTTCATGGGCTTCATCTCTGCAATGACTCAGGACGGCCTCGATCTCATCGTCTTCTTTAGTGAGCGAGGGGTCGACATAATACGCCTCAACCGCCTCCTCCTCCGAGAGCATTGCAAGGTCTTGATTGTCTTCGTAATAGTTCGGAATCTTGTTTCCCCGACTAGAGACACGTATCTCGTCCCCAGACACGCGAGGCTTCTTCTTTTTCTTCGATCGCGCACCATAATCTGAGTCTGAATCTGATGAAGCATGGCGGATGGCTGCTTGGAATGATCGTCAGTGAGTACTAAAGATATGCATGACGATGCACCAACCTTTTGGCCGAGGAACGGACGAGACCGAAGGAGCCTTCTTCTTCTTCTTTCGAGAGGCCTTCTTCTTGCCATACTCGTCATCTGCATAGGAAGCATCGTCCTCGTCCTCGTCATCCTCATCGTCGACATGGTCTTCGTGGCCCTGGAAGACGATATGCGATCAAGAACGACAGGGATGTATGATCTGAAAGGACGACTTACCGAGTCTTCCGCATCCTTGGAGAGTATCAAGAATTAGGACGGAAAAGGGTGAGGAAGAGGTGACATACATAGTGCTTAAGGGCGTAGGTTGATGGACCTGCAACTGGGTTCTCTAAGATTGCAGAGACGGTATCGTCGACATACTCTGCGTCACCCTCTGCGTCTGCATCCGGGTCTGCATCGGCGTCGGCGTCGGGATCTGGGTCAGGAGGGGGATGGATGGAGGAGGGGTGTTGGACGGGATGTTCATCGTCGGAGTCGACCTGCATGCTGTCTTCACTGTCGTAATTTAGGTTGAGTGCGTCGGGATTGAGCGCCATGTGATGGACGGGGTGGGTGGTGGTGGTTGAGGGGAGAGAGGGGGGGGAGAGAAGAGGTCGTCAAGGATGCTGTTGAGGAAAATGTTCACACGCGTGGCCATCGCTACGGACAACGCCGGGCAAGGCCCCATCGTCACCGCTCGTGACGAACTCCGGTTCTGCCGTGCCACATTCTTTGGGCACGAAACTCGCGAATTTACCCATTATTTCCAATACTATTTTGGTTTCTGTATAAGGATAAACCCGAAATTGGACAGGTTTATTGATTTTGGCCACGAATCTCCCGCCACTGTTCGACATGGTCACTGTCGATGGTAGCCTCGGTGCGGTGAAAAATGACATTCGGCGGTACAGTACAGCTTACCGCGACAGTGGAGTGGCAGAGGGGATCTGATGCTGGC
Organism: Boletus pseudopeckii; assembly: GCA_038092915.1. NCBI lineage: Eukaryota > Fungi > Basidiomycota > Agaricomycetes > Boletales > Boletaceae > Boletus > Boletus pseudopeckii. The sequence goes on from JBBPRH010000008.1 coordinate 132,903, forward strand.
CGCCACGCAGCTTTGGGCCCAAAACCGCGGTGGTCGCCGTCGCGTGCCTCAGCTGTGTTAGGTCTTCTTCGCTCCCACTGCAGCGTGCCCCTCTGTCGGCATGTGTTCATCAAGGGACGTTATCCAGTGGGACTCGCTGTCTCTTCTTTTGGTCCGGACGGCGTCCGCCGCGTTGCCCACCATGCTGACGTAATCAGAGCCCTCCCACGTGTCCGCCTGCTCGCTGCCTGCGACGATGAGCACCCTAACCACCGTTTCTCACTCCATTCCCCCTACCCGCCCTTCTCCATTCCCTCCTAACGGCCCCCATACCCTTCACCGCTCAACATTGTACAACCTTGCCTTCATAACGCCCATATCTTCCATTTTCCGATATACTCCTACTCCCGGTGCTAATGATCTTGAGGGGTCCCAATCGCCACACTTTGCGCCGAGTACGTTAACCGCTAGATGTCCCTCTTCGTGGTACTATTCGACGATGTTTTGTCCGAATCTCAGATCAGTCGCGGTGCCACTCTGTTCCTGTCTAAGCCTTGGCCAACTTGTTGACCGCTCTGTCCCATTCACGGAAAGTGTTTCCGCAATTCGCTTCACGATGAGATTGTCAATATACATCGCCATTGGGTGCTGGCCTCTATCTTTCCATTTGAGCATGACCCTCTAAACAACGAATTGCGGCAGTATGTCCCGCCTGTTTGACCAGGAGGCTGACAGTGTTTTACTCACCATGACAGTACGACGGCTGACCAGCCAGCCCCATTGCCAGCCACCTTGCCGTTAAAAACTGTCGCACCTGGACGCGAGTCCTTAGCTCAAACATCGTCTTCGACACCCATCCCTCCTCTGTTCCACCTTGTCCTTCCTTGCCTTTACACTCTTTACATCATGCTTTCCTTTCTCTGCTTCGCCCTCTTGCTTGCGCTCGGCGTGTTGTCCCATCCATTGACTCTGGTTCATGAGGTGGGTGTCGTCGCCAATCTCTGTCCCACTATGACGGCTAACAGATTTGATTGGATAGACCACGTCCGTGTCCTGCCTCATCGCAGATGTCAACTATCCGAATCCCCGCGAGACGCTGATGCTTCTTAACCGTCGTGCCATCGCTCCTCCCCTCGGCCTATCCAAGCGTACATTCGCTGATCTCCTCGTCTGGTGTCACGAACATGGACATTCCACCAGCGGCATGCTTCTTGCTCGACAGAATCCGAGCTGCCCTGCTGGAACGGGAAGTGGAGCGGGTGGGGATGTCAATCAGGGAACAGTCAATCCCGCATCTTCGGCCGGTGCTGGCAGTGGCTCTGGGGGCGACGGTTCAGGCGATGGTTCAGGTTCTCAAGGGAGCGGTGGTTCTAGTGGTGCTGCGGCGTCCTCGGTTCCCGGTAGCGGTACCTCTGGTACCAACAACGGAGCTGCATCATCTGGTTCAGGATCATCCGATTCCAGTTCTGGCGCTAGCTCTGGAACTGCTGCGCCATCTTCGGGTTCTTCTGGATCGGGTACGACTGATCCAGCATCATCCAGTTCTGGTTCCGATTCTGGCGCTGGCTCTGGAACTACCGCGGCCTCTTCGGGTTCTTCTGGCTCAGGTACAACTGGTTCAGCGTCAACTGGTTTTGGTTCTAACGCCGGCTCTGGCACTGCTGCGGTGTCTTCGGGATCTTCTGGCTCGGGTACAACTGGTTCAGCATCATCTGGTCCTGGCGCTGGTCCTGGCACAACTACGTCGTCTTCGGGATCTTCTGGCTCGAGTACAACTGATTCGGCATCTTCTGGTTCTGGTTCTGATGCTGGCTCTGGAACTACTGAGGCGTCTTCGGGTTCTTCTGGCTCCGGTACAACTGGTTCACCGTCGTCGAGTTCTAGCGCATCGGGGTCCTCGGCTTCCAGCGGCAGTACAAACGGTCCAGCAAGCGCAGCTACAACATCTGTGACTACAACATCCGCCTCGTCTGCGACTATAACGTCCACGACATCTTCGACTACGACGACGTCTGCAACTTCAACTGCATTGGCTACCATGGCTATGGCCGCATGCCCACCAGGTCAGACAGCGACAGTTGCCGCCACTCTGCAAGTGAGTAGTTTGGCGACAGGAATCATTTGTGTAGCAGTATAGTGATGCTGGCATGGAGTCTCGGTTGCCAGCCTTCTTCTTTTCTGGCTTGTACATACCAACTTTCGTCCTTCATTATGTATACCGCTTTTTTGATAACTTACGATATTTGCGAACCAACAAAGCGTTCCACACGTGATCATTTGCATCTTGCACAACGACCAAGTACTCCAACTTAGGACTCAGAGCTGAAAGAGCCCTGCGATGGACACTCACTTTACTGTTCTGCCTCTAGGTAGGTCTAAGATTTCCCCGCAACCGAAATTCGAACAACCGGTTGGGTGCCTCAGACGTGATAGATACCATGGTATCACAACTCCCCGACCAGACACCCCATGTACCCCGTTTTCTGCGCCTTCCTCATCCTAGAACAGGTGCGTCACGTCTCATCGCTGAAATAGCCACCCTGAGCGTCGCGTCCAGGCATCGCGTCATTCTTCTTAGCTCATGAGCCCGTCCCCAATGAGGACGAGCCCGGTGGAAAACGGGTCTCGAAGATACTAGAGGTGCAAGCAGTGGAACCACCCAACACGCGTTCTTGGTTTATTGGCGAGGAGGTCATCTCAGGTATGTTTTACCGAGCTCGGTCAGTTAGGGTGTTGAGTCGGTGGCAGATGGCAAGCTTCTCGTCATGACGCCCGTGGACCCACTGTTCATCTTGATACCTATCCTTCGCGCGATCAAGCAGGTAAAGCAGGCTTGCTATGCAGGCCGTAGAGAGTCTAACGACTCTGAAAGTCCGATGCCACCAACTTTCGGCCAGCAGAGGATATATTTGAAGATGCGGCGAGGCATATTGCAGAGGCATCCATGGTTGATGCCGCGCAAGACACATCAATGTCTGTGTGTGTGGAAGATATAATGAAGTTCGCTGCCCTCGAGTGTACAAAGAAGGCGATGAAGCGACTTTGTGATGTCAAAGGCAAGCCTAATGGTTCACATACAAGCCCTTTTCCTTACACGAATCGTCTTAGAGATAACAGCCGAGATAACCGTATTCCGGTACTCGTCCCACAGACTCATACAAGAACTGAGAAAGAAGGCGGTGACATTGTCAACCCCTCGCATCACGGAGTTGTCAAGGTGCTTGGTACGAAGTCTCGCCAAAGACGGACTTATGGAAGACAAAAACGAGGATTTGCTTGAGCGTGAGTGGTGATTAAGTGTGTAAATGGTGATCGGCCGAACGCAACGATGCACAGTGGGAAGGACGAAATTGGCTTGCGAGTTGCTGGGACAGTACCTTCCCCACGACATCCAGGGTCAGCTGATCGCATCATACGAGTACGTATCCGGTATGATTTCCAGGATGATGCTGATGAATGGCCAACTTAGCTTCACAAAACTTGACGCGCACGTGAAAGCTCTCGCAAAAGAGCAGTCCCTGCTAGCACCGGAGAATAATACCGTCACCAGGAAGTCAAAGGCTGGTCCTGCGACTGTTTCTGAGGGGACCAAAAAGCGAAAGAAGGGATCACAGGGGGTGGAAAAGCTCAAAAAAGCGAATGTCAATGGGATGTCCAAATTGTCGACCTTTTTCACAAAGAAGGCAGAGTAGCGAGCAAGGTATACCCAGGATAGAGCGTCACCTGGAGACGCAATTCCAAATTGTTATAAAAGATTGCCATCATTTGTGGGAGTCGTACAGGATGACTTGCTGTCGCCCGTTCACAGCCGCACTCCACCCGCCAACTTTCGGGCGCACTTGAAGGCGGCTGTCTATCGACCTGCTGACCCTACAACACTCAAATGGAATTGTCGTCAGGTTCGGGTTGCTCACGATGGCGTGATTTCGTCTCATGCGTTGTTGCACTCATCGGCCGTTCGCGGATCGTTCAAAAGGGCAGGACAATGAGTTCTGGGTTTAGTACATTCGCTTGGAAATGGCTAACTCCCCTCATGGCAGTTCGTTGAAGGTCCGTTGCTTGTTTTTCCTCCGAGCACGTCATTTTATCATTGGTTGTGTCTTAGGACCTCCTCGCCCGGGATGAGCCAATTGCGGTACAGCTCAGGCAGGAAGCGGCAGCGCTCAACGATATCGTCCTCACCGAAGTATGTATCTCAGCTCGCCAGGCGAGTGCGCTCATTCATGACCTTTGATACCTACAGCGTCAGCTTTGTGATCTTGAGCTCATTCTCAATGGTGGATTCAGCCCACTCGAGGGCTTCATGAACGAGAGCGACTACACCGGGTACGTGTCTCTTCGGCGTGCGGTCCAGTGAACCTCACCACCATTTACAGCGTCGTGGATACCCTCCGACTTTCTGACGGAACTCTGTTCCCGATGCCCATCACCCTCGATGTTTCATCCGACGATATCGCCCGTCTTGGTATCACTTCTGGTGCCCGTCTCGTTCTACGTGACCCTCGGGATGACGAGGCGCTAGCCATCATCACTGTCCAAGACATCTACACTTATGATCGTGTCAGGGAAGCTATCCAGGTCTTCGGAGCAGACGATCCCGCCCATCCTGCCGTCTCCTATCTGCGGAACAGCGTCAAAGAGTACTATGTCGGAGGCAAGGTACAAGCAATACAGGCCCCCTCACACTTTGACTATGTTGCACTCAGATGTGAGACTCCCTTGCCCACGTCAGCCAGCTTGTCTAACGCGCCTGCCAGATACTCCTGCTGAGCTGCGAGCTCACTTTCAAAAGCTCTCGTGGAACAGGGTCGTCGCATTCCAGACTCGCAACCCAATGCACCGAGCTCATCGTGAACTTACTGTTCGCGCTGCTCGTCAGCGTCAGGCTAATGTCCTCATTCACCCCGTAGTCGGCCTTACCAAACCTGGGGACGTTGACCACTACACCCGCGTGCGCGTCTACGAAGCTATCATGGCCAAGTATCCAAACGGAATGGGCCATCTAGCACTCTTGCCTCTTGCTATGCGGATGGCTGGGCCCCGTGAAGCAGTCTGGCATGCCATCATTCGCAAAAACTTTGGTGCAACTCATTTTATCGTCGGTCGAGACCATGCTGGCCCTGGAAAGAACTCTCGGGGCAAGGATTTCTATGGCCCGTACGATGCCCAAGAGCTTGTCGAGAAATACAAGGATGAACTCCAGATTGAAATGGTCCCATTCCAACAGATGACCTACCTTCCTTCCACCGACGAGTATCAACCTGTTGACGAGGTCCCTGCCGGCGTGCAGACACTTGACATCTCTGGAACTGAGTTGCGCAGGCGACTCAAGACCGGTGCACCGATTCCTGATTGGTTCAGTTACGAGTAAGCACAGTTTTCCTTGCCTTGCAAGTGGAATCTTACAGTGTTCGTGTAGAGCCGTCGTCAAAAGACTGCGTGAAAGTTACCCACCACGGAACAAGCAAGGCTTTGTCTTGTTCCTCACTGGCTTGCACAACTCTGGCAAAGACGTCATAGGCAAGGCACTTCAAGTTTCATTGAACGAACAAGGTGGCAGGAGCGTTTCTCTGCTGCTCGGAGATGCTGTCAAAGACGACCTGAACCCCAAGTCGCTTACTCCGGAAGAGCGGCACGAGAACATGCAACGTATCGCTTTCGTTGCAAGTGAGCTGGCACGCGCAGGCGCTGCTGTGATCGCTGCACCAGTGGCTCCTGAGGAGCATTCAAGGGCATTCGTCAAGGACACCGTCGTGTCCAGCGCCGGTGCAGGGGGAAACTTCTTCCTTGTCCACGTAGCTACGCCTCTCGAACATTGTGAGAGTACAGACAGACGTGGAGCGTATGCGCAGGCAAGAAATGGCACCATCAAGGGTTTTGGCGGCGTCGATGTCGCGTACGAAACACCCAAGAAGGCAGACCTCACCGTGGACGTCACTCTCCAGAACATCCCATCTATAGTCCACAGTATGTCATACCGTGTCTTCGCAGCGGGAAACCATGCTGATCATTCCTTCCTTTCAGGCATTATTCTTCTGTTAGAGACAAATTCCTTGATTTAGAGTCGACCCACACATGTCCATGATAGATAACTTACTTGTATCTGGCGTTTCTATGGCTGGTACCGAGCATGTAAAATATAAGGACCTATAGTTGTCTGTTTCATTGACCTGCCAACGGCATCATCGAACCGCATGGACTCTGGGAATGCGCCGATATAAATTGTTAACCGGTACTACAAATCCAGGGTCGGCATTTTGGTTCTGCGCTCACCCTTTTCCTACTCTCTCCAAGTTCAGCAATGTTGTCTCTGATCCGACGAGGGCCGCGTTCGTTCGGCCGTCTGTCGAGTCCTTATCGATTATCAAGCAATACCCCTCGTCTTGCCTTGAACTTGGCTGCCACACGCACCATGTCAGTCTACCACGGAGAATCTACTATTCGTCCAGAACCAGACAAGGTCCTCAAGGATATCGCAGACTATGTCCACAACTATCAAATCACTTCAGACGTTGCGTTCGAGACCGCACGTCTCTGTCTCATTGACACCATTGGTTGTGGTCTCGAGGGGTTGCGCTTCGAAGGATGCTCGAGGCTATTGGGACCGGTCGTCGAAGGAACCATTGTGCCAAACGGTGCGTCCCGCGCCCTGCTCAACAAAATAATCCCATTTGACTCCTCGATGTAGGAACAAAGGTCCCGGGAACCAACTACCAGTTGGATCCTATCCGTGGTGCCTTCAACATTGGCACGATGATACGATATTTGGACTTTAATGACTGTTTCCTTGCCGCAGAGTGTGAGTCCTTCTGCCCCACGCTCGAATGCCTCTCCGCTTCCTCGTTCACGCCTTTTGCTGTACTGAATGTGTGTCATAGGGGGTCACCCGTCAGACAACCTCGGCGCAATTCTTGCAGTTGCTGACCATCTCGCGCGGCAGGGTCAACCGTTGACGGTCCATGACATCCTCGAGAGCATGATCAAGGCTCACGAGATTCAAGGCGGGCTTGCTCTCTTGAACTCGTTCAACCGCGTCGGTCTCGACCACGTCGTGCTCGTCAAAGTGGCCAGCACCGCCGTCGTGTCCAAGTTGCTGTAAGGGTCTCTTCTGCTTGGTATCTATTGCCGTTGCATACACTCACGTGCATCCCAGTGGACTATCCCATGCCCAGACCCTCGATGCGGTCTCGCAGGCATTCGTCGACGGTCAGTCGCTCCGCACCTACCGTCATGCACCTAATACTGGCCCTCGCAAATCCTGGGCTGCTGGCGATGCATGCTCGCGCGCCGTGAACCTCGCGCTCCTCGTCAAGAAGGGCGAACTCGGCCTCCCGTCCGTGCTCACCGCGAAGACCTGGGGTTTCTATGACGTCCTGTTCAAGGTACAACGTTCTCTTGGCGTTCCAATGACCTCGTTCTGACGACGACAATTGATTAGGGCAAGCCATTCGAGTTCCAGATGTCTTTTGGCGCCTACATCATGGAGAACGTCCTCTTCAAGATTTCTTATCCCGCCGAATTCCACGCTCAGACCGCCGTCGAGGCTGCGCACACCATTCACGCACAGCTCAAAGCGCTGGGAAAATCTTCGGACGACATCAAGAGCGTACGGATACGTACGCAGGAAGCTGCCATTCGTATCATCGACAAACAAGGTCCCTTGGATAACTTTGCCGACCGAGAGTACGTTTCCCCCCTTTTTTCATATTCATTGGCGGGGTCGATCTCTCATACGACGACGATTCACACATTCTAGTCACGCCATCAGCTACATGGTCGCCTACCCGCTCATCTTTGGCGAGCTCACGTCCGAGTCTTACACCGACAAGTCTGCGGCCGATCCTCGCATCGATGCGCTGCGCGCCAAGATCCACTGTGTCGAAGACAAGACGTTCTCGGTCGAGTACCACGAGCCCAGCAAGCGCTCCATTGGCAACGCCCTCTTGGTTGAATTGAACGACGGCACCGTACTGGACGAGGTTGTGGTTGAATATCCCGTTGGACACAAACGCCGTCGCGCAGAGGGCACACCACTCTTGATCGAGAAGTTTAAGCGACACATCTCCTACCACTATGATCTAGCTCAGCAAAACAAGTGAGTACTTTATGTTTTGGAGTCCGACTGGTCGACCGACGAATTACGATTTTTTAGGATATTGGATGTTGTTTCCGATGCAGGCAGCCTGTCCCAGCTTCGCGTGGATCAATTTACTGACCTGTTCGTAAAGCAATAAAGTGTAGTAATACAATTCACTGGTGATGGATTGATGCTTAGAATGCACATGTCGTGATCATTTCATATACGATTACATACAGACAACACTCCACAAAGGCCCGAAAACAGGACGCACCCACTGAAAAATGCACGGGCGAAATTATGATTATACTTCCTAACCTACAAATCCACGCGTCGGTGCTTGTTCGTTCGTGTTGACAGACCCTTTGAGTTTCTTTTGCCGGTGTTTCTTTCTGTGCCCATGCTGATGTCCATTATTCCGCTCGTGATACCCGCTGGCCTGTTCTCGAATGTTGTGCTCTTTAGTTACTGGAAGCCGAACCTTGACCGGCGAAGTATCGTGGTGGAAAGCGATAGACGGGGCTCCTAAATTGGTCTCGAATTCAGGCAAACCGGGAACAGCGGACTTTCGTGTTACATCGACAAAAGGCACCTCGAGATAGCGTATTTGGTGTCCCGTCGTTCCATCGTGATTTGATGAGACACTCTCAGTCGTGATCTGGCTTTGTAACCTGGGTGGGGATACAGACGTCGAAAGCTCCAAGAGAGCGCTGTCTTCTTCAGGTACGGATGAGAGATGCCGTTGCATCGGACGCGTCGGGGGTATCGAGCGTGCATTGTATGAAGATCCTCGAGATAGAGTTTGCGGCGACTCTGGCGAAGGAGGTGTAGGAACAACGGACGAGTGGTAAACACCTCGGAAAGGGCCGACGGTGCTTTCGTCGGTGGAAGGCAACTGGGACAGGGAGACATTTGGTGGTGGGACTGGCTGGAGCGGCGAGAAGTGTGCGATCGGAGATAACGCTTGCAGTTGGTTGATATACTTCGCTAGTGTGCTTGAGGACGAGCTTTGTCTAAGGGATGCAGTTGAGTTAACATGCGGCACTAGCGGGGTCTTCGCGGACGAAATATTTGTGCTCTTATCGAAATTGTTGACATTATCATGCTCTTGCCCGTCGTAAACATGGCGAAGATACTGCGAGGCGTTCGCGTTAGCACCGGATCGATATTTTTGCGAAGGGACAGGAGCAGGATGCTCAGTAGAACCAACCAATTCGGGGGAAAACGTTGAACAATAAGTCAGATACGGAGAAAAATGAGAAGACCATTGAGGCGACGAGGAATTGGGCGGCGTCGGAAGAAAATTTTGTACTTGAAATTTTTGCTTCTGGAGCGCTTGCCTGTACAGCTGTTGCTGGCGGTATTGTTGAGCAACTTCAATCGATGATTGTCTCATAGCGGAGCTGACCGATTCGTTGGGACGAGGCTCAACAAAGATACGAGGGTAGGATTGTGTGTGTCCTGGGGCCACAGCGGTTGGAATGACGGGCTCGAGTCGTCCTGGGTAGCCATTGTACGAATCCACATCGGCCAACGAGGTTCTGAGCGCCTGTCGGAGACGAGCAAGTTGCCACTCCAGAATACGGTTGTTATCGACCGAAAATACGTCTGTATCGCTCAAGAAATTATCAGGAACTCCAACACTGGTCGGCATCGACTGTTCTTCGTTCCACGGAAGCCCATTGACGATATCTTGATGGGTTTCGATGTCAGGCGAAACTTGACTGAGCGGGCTGCACTTGTCGTCATGGGCTTGTCGCTGTGTGCGAGCAAGGCTTTGCTTCGCATGACTCATGTGTATGGAGGTCTGTGTTCGGGATGTCTTAGCGACTTGTTGGGCGGTATGCATCCTCTTCTTTTGTAAACGTGGAGGAACTTGACTTGGTCCGTGTGAAGGAGCGTTTTGAGGATTGTCAGGGTGGGAAAAGGGACCTTCGGCGCGGAATTGGTTATGAGTCTGATCATCCGGACCCAACCCCCAGATCATTTGGGCTACATTATCAGGTTCCTCGATGATGGTTCCTTCGGCACCACTATACAAATATCGATACTCAAAATGTTTCACAACAGATATTGCACAACTCACGATGGACATCTAGCATACGGCAAGGAGAGGGGCCCATGGAGAGCGGGTATGGGGCGGGGAGGAGAGTTCGCCCATGTGATCCAATCTGGAACGATTCGTATCATTGCGATTAGTCAGAAATCGTGAATATATGCGTGTAAATTACCATCATCCTCCTCGATAAGCGGTTCTGGGGAGTACTTTCTACGCAAAAAGCCCTCTGGGAGTTGAGTACCAGCTGCGATAATGAGAAGGGATTCAGGAGAGGAGGGTGGTGAAGGAGTTTGAGGAACGTCAGAAGGCGCGCGGAAAACACGGACGCGCTCGCGGCGTCCGCTATATGACCCAAACGAGTCGCCAGCCGCAGTAGAGGGTGATTGGAAAAGTTCCGCAGACGGCTCTAATACTGGTCGAACACGATCTGGCATAGACACGACTCGTTTACCATGACTGTGAGACAGAATGGATGAAGCTTCGCTCTTGTTTTCTGGCATCGATACGATGCGCCGGTTCACGCTTTCCGCCGCAGGGCACCGAACGTGTTTACGTTTGGAAAGTCGGCGAGAAACCAGTGGGGCAAGTATCGGGCTAATCGGGCTTCTCGGTACGGCGTATGCGCTGTCTGACTCGGTGGGGGATGACGCTGGAATCGAATTGCAGCGCCCGGTGTGTGCTTCCTGCGGAAGTCCACGGCGTGTCACGGGAGGTGCAGCCAATACCACGGCGGGGTCAGCATACGGAGAAGGCATGGTGCCTGTCTCTGTCTGGATAGCCCTATCTACGTATTCCATCGGCGAGAGGCGGAAGGAATGGGAGAAGAGGAAGATGGGGAGGGCAGGGGGCGATGAGTATTTAAGGAAGGTAAGATGGAACAAATTGAATGTCCGCTAGTAGGGATGCCGATCTTGCCGAGTCCGATTGACACGTGACGCCCGCTGTCCGGGGAAAACACGGGTTACCGAAATTGGCAAGGCGGTGCGTGATAGGACCGTTGAAGCCACTGGCGTCGTTACATCGCACTCACGCTCTCCCTCGTCGCCGTCGCTGTCGTCGTCCACCGCCCATCGTCCATGCCATAGTCAACAGGGATGATCATTTCCGACGAAGACGACACTCAGAAAATAAAGGACGACCCCGTTGCTGTTCCCACCGTTCGTTACCCAGACCGAGCAGCGACTCGCCGTCCATTCAGTTCCTTGCCCGACTATGAAACATCCCAGGCATTGGCCTTTGGCGGTCTCAATGACTCGCAGGTCACTCTTTACAAACCCACACTTCGACGTCGTATCCTCGACTCCCGCATTTGGAGAGTCGCCATCATCTCCCTTGTCCTCTACATTTTCCTCACTCTCGCCATTGGCGTCCCTATCATTGTCCATGTGCGTTCTCCCCCCTGCATTCAATTCCTTTCTCCCTCACCTTCATAGCAGAAAGAATACGAGAACGAGCAGAAATACCCTTACAACGCGCTCACTTATGCTGCTTGGGCACCTAAAAATTCTATTTCCCTCTACCCTGGCCACATCAACAACATTTCAAGCCCCAACCAATCAGGATTATATACTTTCTGCAATAACTGGACAATGGCTTATATTGAAGGTACCACTCCCCCCGTCGTCGTGGCGGCGTACGTCTTTTTGTCGTTTGGCCCTATCCTTATTGTTGACTACATTCGGTCGTTTTACAGGACTGAGCACTACGTCTCTCCAAACGGACAGTTCAGCATCGCTTCAAACGCATCCTGCACCGATGATCTCAACGTTGTTCAGGGTGCCTTCTACACTGGCATCAACCCCAACCAGAGCGTTCAGGATGCTGTCTTGTCAATTGTGATGCAAGCTTCCTCCCCAAACGTTTTCAATCAGTCTTATGCTTGCACTACCATCGCCGAGAACTTCACTGATCTTTCTCTTTATGTTTGTCTTCCGAGTTCACATATCAATCGTTTCACCACAGTTACTTACACTCCTCCAGGTTCCTAACAACCTCACTTCAACTGACAATATCCTATACAACATTACTCTCCTGTTCCCACAAACTGCAATTCCTTCCCAGGTCAACTCCTTCGCTACGCTTCTCCCCATGTTCGATCAACGGTTCGGCTCCTTTGATGACAAAGTGACCTTTCACAAAGTCTCTATCGGAGGCCCTATCTCTCGAGTAACCGTTGATGTAAGTGATCTGGGATAGCTGGATACTGAGCTCATCTGATGTTTACCACGACAGTCTTTACAAGCCAACAGGTTACTGGTAGATACATCGCTAGAACCAGTCACAGGGACGTTCCATGCCAGGACCTCTCTCGTCATCAGCACCGTCATGGCGTAAGTCCGTTCAGTAACATCTATTTGAACCGTACTCATGCCAGCATCCTTGTCATTGATAGCTCCATCGTCGCTAATATTAGTTTGTACAACGACCCCGAGTCTCAGTTCCCTACCAGCCTCGATGTTCACACAGGAAATGGGTGTGTTTTATCTTCCATCTCCGGCTTTTATGTGGCTTTTAACATTACTTCTGCGCAGCAACTTGACCGCCAACATCACTGTTCTAGCGCCAAACAAGGCTCCCCCGATGCGACCAAATTTTATCACGAGCCTTCGCACTTTTTCCGGCTCCTTGTCCGCCAACCTCGTCCATCACCCAAGTTCTCCCCCCACGGCTATCCAACTACACGTCGTCAATGACCTTGGTCCTGCCGATGTTACTCTTGACAACCTTTTTGAGGGAGCATTCCAAGTGTCCACAAAGCAAGCATCCGCATCTGTTACACAAGGAAACGCGAGTGTGACAGATCCTTGGGTTCCTGGGCAGGAAAGAACCTTTGACATGGCTTTTAACTCAACAGTGCGGTCATATGGGTGGATTGGCTGGGGAAGTGTGACGATGCCATGGAGTGGGTATCAGCAGGGGGAAGCAGTGATCGACTCCTCACTAGCAGACGTGACGCTATCGTTCCTGGGGTGATTTGTTTTCGGGGGGAGGAGTTTGGCCAGCGTCTTCGTTTGCTTGTTGGCTGATCTAGCGGTACACATCCAGTCTATCTGTCCCGCTGCCAGTCCAGGTATATCGCGGTGTCTTTGGTCACGATCTGCTGATCCAGTCTCTCGGACGAGTTTCCGCTGACTGATATGCTATCCACACGCTTCGTTCTTTTGGTTTTGATTCCTTCCGAGTTCGAGGCCCACTGGCTTGGCAATGTAACTTCAGTGCTATTTTACATTCTTTGTATGATCATAAGTTAATAGACGGACTTCCATAGCTGGACTTCGCTGTACTTAACTGCAAATTGGAAGCATGGTATTCTTTGTAATTGGGCTTCTTCCTTGTTACGAAAACTCCGTTATACATCCTTCTCATCCTCCCATACCCTGCGATGTCCCACCAGCGGCACCGCCAGAACCCGCTCCGCGTCTTCTCCCCTTGGTGGGCCCATGTTCCGCCAACATGGCGCACAGAGCAAGCAAGGGCTTTCACCGAGTCGGATATCCCCTACGACCGTAAGCACTGCGGGAACTTTGGCACAGGCTTTGCAGATGTCGCCAAGGGTGGGCGTAACATGTACGGTGAGGGGGTAGCCAGACGGTGGATCAAAGGGGTGAGCCAACCTGTGAACTAGTCACGGATCACTCGACAGCGACGCGCAAGAACGTTACGTGCCTGATCTGGTCGATGACAACAAAGTGCTCGCAGTTTCCTTGGTGGAGCATCCAATACGGCTGATTGATCCGGAGAGGGAGGGAAGTGAAAGGCGTTTGACTCAGCGATGTGGGTGACTTGGTGATCTGCAGTCGCTTTTCTTCTGGCAACGTTTGTAGATGAGATAGGAGCTTGCTATAGCGAACAGCGAACAACATGTAGTGAGTCAAAGGTCTATCTCCCATGGATAGAAGGCATACTCTGCATAGTCATCGCCAGGCCTTCCGTCCCCATACGCAACGCCTTCGATGAGCAACATGCATCCTTCTGCAGCACATGCATCAGTCTCTTCGCCTTGCTCTTCGCTTTCATATGTATATCCGACCACGTTGCCGTGGCTATCGATCACCTCGTTCGGCATCTCGCTTGAATCACAAGGAATCACCCGAACGAAATCTGCAAGAGTCTGGGAGGACAGCACGACGTGCTGGGAGAGACGAGTGAGCTGGCTATGAATCCAGGGCACGCGATTGTGCACAGTGAGCGTAACGAGAACTTCTCGATGCGGGGAATTCCCGCCCAGTGCTGAAGGGAAGGTTGAGCTGGCCCCGGCAGATTGAGAGGACGGCTGATTGCAAGTCAGCGTGCCATGTCCCGACTTCTTGATATACTTGAGCGCATTAAAGTCCGAGTGCTTGGATGCGCGCATGAAAAACGCGGATTCTTGGTTCAGTCTGTCCAGCAAGTTTCGATCAAGTCTGCACGGTAGAACGCATGTCACAGGAATCGTACCGCCAGCAGCGAAGAGAGATAGCTTCTAGCTTCTCCTCTAACGCGCGCACCTCTGGCTGGGCTTCCGCTGTCTCAGGATCCGGTAAATGCTTTCGTTTGCGTCCTTTCGAGGCAGGGCCGCCAGCTTGACTATGTACTGCGCTTACGGCGGCAGCATGTGTGCGATAGAGATGTGCAGAAAGCATGGGATTATTCCACACGTCCTCGACGGCAGCCTTTAGCTCGGCGACGCTGTCATGAACGTTGAGCAAAGATCAGTCGTGAATTTGGACGAGACAAGCAGGGATGGCCCCTCTGGACGTACCTTCCAGAGCACTCTCCTTCTACTGCAGTTCGTTCATCTTCTGAAATGTTCTGCCAGCCAGCGTGATTGAGCACGACGTTCGCCGAGTGGAAAATAAGTGAGGCGGTGTCATCAAGAAACTTGGGGATGGATATAGGCTCTGAAGGAGGGCCAAAGAAGGAGTCGTACCCTCGCGTGATGTCGATGCTCATAACTACAAAATTCAAGTTGCCGATGGCCAGAGGCGAGAAGTGGTGGTCGAGGGCATTACACTCATTGAATAGACAAAGCCTGGACGGGCTACGATGCGCTGGATTCGGACAACTGCATGATATGCGGCACCTTAACTCAAACCATCCGACTCTAAACGACTTCAACCTGATGTATTGATCCATTCCAGATAGTTTGTAGACGATACATGCCATGTAAATATGCAGTTCATGTGACGAATATGTGCCTAGCGACGACCTGATCGTGGTGGAGAAGCGGCTTGTTTGAGAATCGCCTCCCTCGCCTCCTCCACAGCAGATTCAGAACCTACAATCTGTCTGAGTTTGATGCTTAATCGAGATAGTACGAGGAGCATACCGATGATAACAATGGTATTGTTGTCTCTGCTGACAGTGATGTCTGCACCAGTCTCAGCACGCAGACGAGCCACATTGGAGCCCTTTGACCCAACGATTCTTGGGAATGCAGAACGATCAGCGAGAGTCAGGAAGCCGACATGAGTCATTGCTTCAGCCTGTTCAATGGCTGCCTTGACATCACTCTGTGCGCGCTCGAGACCAGAGGCGTCCCTTGCTTTCAGCGCCCATTCGGATTCACCTTCCTCTGCGTCCTGGTAATTAGGAACAACCTGCCAGCTTGATTCCGGGGCGTCCTCTTCCGCTTCGTCAATCCGGGCAGCGGATGCAGCATTTTGCGGAGGATGAGTGGGTACCGCAGATTTTTGAGGGTGAGCAGATTGGTCGACATGTACACCATATGCTCGGAGGTTACGGAAGAAGCTCCCCTGCTGCGAGATTGCATGGTGATATTTCAAGGGTACAGACACCACGGCGGTAAACAGCTCTACAGGGGTCGATGCGTTCTGGACCCGCGCCTGGCGAAGAGGTCAATCGCTGCAGTATCTTCATTACATCAAGTAGCATACCTTGAGTTCGCCGATTGCAGCTTCGCAAGCAGAGCGGGATCCGGAGACTTTGACGATGTCAGCGGGATCCGCATCCTTGACTTCATCTGCGTTGACAGCTTCTCCTACATAGTGGTAGGATCGAGAACCAGGGAACTGTACTTGGACACCTGTGCGGGCTTGCAACTCGTTCAGGTGCTGACCGCCTCTGCCAATGAGATTACGATGCTGGGCTGCTGGAATCTCGGCAGCCAGCACTACGCGATCTCTCAAAGTAGCAGCCGTCTTCTCGAGTTCCGCCTTGATTTTGTTGACAAGAGCAGGTTCTCCACGAAGACGCACTTCCTCGGTGGGCTCACCCTGCCGAGGGCTGATATCATGGTTAACTGGGGGCTGACCACCGTCAAAAAATTACTTACAACCGAACAAGTCCTGCTTGCAGCTTGGGATCGGATGGACCACCGCAACGAATAATCAAGTCTTTCAAACCCTGACCACCAGCCCCAATGATGGACCTATGGAACTTGGTCTCGATAACAAGTGATGCCAACGTTTCCTCGCCGACTTGATCAGAGATTGCCAAAATAGCAGTTTTGGCAGCGTTGATGGCCTGCTTGGTTCCACGAACAGTAATGTTAGACACAGCGTTATTGTCATCTGTGGCCTTATCAATGTCGATCTGGGCGCCTGTGTCGTCCTTGATCTCGTTGATGCTCGCACCACCTTTACCGAGAATACGGGCAACAGCACGAGTCGGGACAGTGAACTTGAGAACATTGTTGGACTCTTTTTCAAACTCCAGAGCATCGAGAAGTTCGGATTTAGCACCAGCTACACCCTTCTTGCCACCCTTGACGAGAACTTCGTCAGGCCTAAGAGCTTCACGAGTCTTGTTTTCGCCGTTTTCCGAAGATCCCCGGGGGAATGTGATCTTGACCCCGTATTTCTCCTCCAGGCGAATGGCATATTTACCATTCTGGCCGATCAGGGAAGCATGGAATTGGGCAGGGATTTTGAGGGTTTCCGATGTCTCGTCTGCCTACATTGTATGTCAATGACGTGTTGGATGTGGCAACTCCGAAGAACTAACCAATCTCTCGACCTGAGTCAAGATGCGCTTCTTGGCTTCCTCGACGTTCTCCTTACGTCCTGTGATCTGAGCATGGCGTCAGTTCTATCCCACAACTCGTGCAAAGTAACCGACCTTGAATTTGGACTTTTGGTGAAGGGGCTTCTTCTTCTTGGTACTGTCCTTCTCCTTCTCCTCAACCTCATCGTAAAGATCCACTCTGACACCAAGTTGGTCTCGCAGCTTGTTAACACCAACTCCCTGCGCACCAACAACTCGACCGACATATTCCTTGTCTATCTCAAATTCTGTAGACTAAAATATTGTGCGTAGATAACAAAAACAGTTTGGAGAAGTTGGATTCACTTACGTAGCTGCTGACAATAGCATCATTTTTAGCACCCTCCACGACCCGCAGGATTTCTTTGACAGCACGATCAACATCTGCGCTGATCCCACGGATCAGGATGACATCCTGACTGGATGGATCGCCTGCCTCAGCACCGACTTTGATCGACAGGCCCATTTCTTCGCCAATGATTCTGGAGGTACCAGTTATGCGATATTCACGGCTGTGAATATATACCACTTACGCGTTGAGAGTGGTACCGTCTTTGCCGACCACTGCCTCATGCCAACGTTTCTCGACAGTTATTAGCTCGCTCCGGACATCAGCAGCATCCTTGGCCATCTTGAGCAATTCCGCAGCGACGTCATCCAGATGCTTCTCTTTCTCAACAGGCGAAGGCGACGCCGAAGGGAAAAATGGGTCATAAACCAGGATAACCGAAGATTGCTCCGCAGACTCGGACGGGAAGAAGACTAGAACATTGTGAACCTCGTGGAACTGCTTCAACCTGAGTGATGTCAGAAAGAGACTTCTGAAAAAGTGTAAGTAAGAATTCACTTTCTCGCATGTTTCCCCATGATGACTCGGTGAATGAGCCAATCAATGCAAACCTCCCTCGTTGCGCCGATTAGTTTACCAAGAAGTTCCGAAACTTGTCTGACGACAGCATCCACCAGCGGCTTCTCTCCGACGATATCAATGTTAAGGACTGAGACCTGATCGATCGCGGTTGCGGATGGCGTGAAAACCAAAACACCAGGATGAGCAGTACTGAGGGTGTTAGGGTAGTTGATGCGCGTGATGTAAGTCAAGAGTTGACGTGAAACTGCGATGGGACCAGGGAGCGGGAACTCGTGGATGTACTGTGAATTCGCCTTCTCCATAACAGCACCAAGACCAGCAGAAATGTCCTCTTGCTTGCCATAGACCAAGATCTCTTCACCCTGCTCATGAGGCTCCGGAACGACGACAGAGCACCGGCTCTTTGCCATAATCTCCTCGAGAGCTTTGCCAACAAGGAGACGATGCTGACGCTTGGGCAATGAGATCTTGACTGGAATGAGGGCAGACTTGAACGATTCGATGGTTCCCCTGATAATTTCGACAACACGGACGACTGCCTCGCGGTCACCGCTGACAGTGATCTCGCGTTCCGAAGCATTCAGAGCAAGGTGGATTTCACCGCCCTGCGCGGCTTCAATGAAGAATGCGCGGCGGGCAATGACGAAAGGAAGGATGTAATGCAGGATGTTCTTAACGCGCTGGGTTGACCTGGAGGTCCTAGCCGAGATGATTTCGTTTAGCATCGCCTGGGCTTCGTGCGCGAGAGGTTGCGGACCCGTGATTGTGATAGGAACCAGGACTTCGTCTTCCTCATCAACGGGCGCGGTAGTCCCGTTGACTGATCCATTCAGATGACCGTCATGTGGAACACTGTCCCTACGAGGAATATCCACTTTCACTCCAGTTTGCTCCCGCACCTGTTTCAGAGTAACACCTGTGATGAACGGTCAGGACCCCGAATTAAATAGACAAACAAATGGTGACCAACCCTTGGGTCCGATGATAGCCGGAATAGTAGAGGCAGGAGCAGAAAGGGTAACAGTGACCTGATACTACGTTGGAAGGAAAGTCACAAAGAGCTGTACGCGAACGCACCACTGGGCTCAAAAGAGCCAATAGGTTCCGTTTCGCCCTGTCAAGCTCCTTCTGAGACTCAGACTTCATGTGGAACGTGGTTTGACGTGTCCTCTGGTTGGCGGAAGCCTCGATCTTGACTTTAAATTTAAACATGACGTGTTTCATGATTTCTCCAAGTGAAGTAGGTTTGCCGTCCTTGTTCGCTGCAAGTTCGATTGCGGACAAGGTGAAGGAATCAGAGACCAGAGGCTGAGATCGGACGGTTGCCTTTATGCGAGGACCAGAGTCGGCACCCCAGGCAGCAGACTTGGCGGGCTGAGTTGCGGAGGCGACAGAGGGTGCGAGAGACGGGAAAGCGGACGGATCGTTAGTGTCCACCACCTTATTGGTGGATGGCTTGGCTGGCGTCTCATCCTCTACCGCAGATGGGAAGGGGTCCGGCGTGCCTTCGAGTCCATGTAACTTCTAAACACAAAACCGTCTCAGCCTGGAACATGCAATAGCAACAGCTTCCAAACCTGAAGTTCAGCAGCGCCAGGGGGGGGAGTAGCCGACGTGTCCATGTGTCTGAGAATTGCGGGTGTCCAAAACGCAGAACCTTTGACAGAAAATACCTGAACGTTGAGCCCGGGGACGGAACTCAACGCAATGACCGGAAAAAAAGCGAGATGATGCTGAATGGATTTGGTAAAGCGCAGACGTGTCTTTCCCAAACCCTGCGGGTAATAGACGTGCGAACATCATTCCATTAATAATAAGGCTAAGCCCCTTGAAACATTATTTTATATCTTCCGTACCCATACACGACCAAGAAACACGCATGTCTCTTACATTCACCAGCCAGGTTGCTCCATCGTCCAGCCATTGATTTTACCTTGGTGATCGGCCTTAGCGCATAGTCTCTGACCTCTCTCCAGGCCATTCACCCACTTTACGTCTTCTGGGCCTCTGGTGAGAGCGTGATCAACTGCATCGTGGTCAATCACGTACTATGTTATCCATTTGAATGGATGCTCCTCACTGTGACATTGTCCTTCTGCCTCTGTGGGTCCTGACTCTTGGGAACGGCAGTAGTCCCTCTGGCGACGTGCCATGCCAAAATTATTTGTGCCGGAGTCGCATTGTACTTGGCGGTAAGTTCATCAATTATGGGGTCACCGCGGATAGTGGTGTAGCCTGCCTGTAGGGCCCATCAGCATTTGCCGCATTCCAGTTTTTGAGGTAAACTTACCGGTGGGTGTGTAAGCAGTGAGGTAAATTTCTTTGCTCTTACAATACTCAAACAGCTCAGGCTGGGCAAGGTATGGGTGCAGCCTGGAAAACATGTGTGATGCCTAACATGATGCTGTGACATACTTACTCCACCTGGTTAATTGCCGGAGTAACTTTTGCCGTTGTCAACAGTTTCTCGATGCTGGAGACACATCAGCGACTTGACCTCCCCGGTTGATGGAGCACCGGCTTTTTAATCGAGAATTTGCTGATGCCAATAGCTCTGACTTTGCTGCTGGTCAGGACTTGCTCCATGTCCGCCCAAGTTTCGTTGAAAGTTGGGTTATCGAGGGCCTTGAGGGACCCGTCTGGGTTCGTCAATTCCTCGTCATTTGCTGCGTAATTGGTCAGCTTCACAGGGTCAGGGGCACACGCGGGTAGTTGTTCACTTACGTCCACGGACGATCGTCTGGGACCAGTGTACTGTGATTCATGTGGTGAGTGAAGAGGCTACGGTGAGAAAAAGGTCGCAGCTGACGAGATCGCAGTAATCCAACTTGGCATTCGCCAAACTTTCTTCGATTGACCCTTTGACCCGGTCCGGGTGGTGCGAGCTGTGCGGTCATGAAAATTGATGATAAATCGGTCAGAAAATTTCTGAATGGGTTCTACGTGCGGAAGCTTTGTGGTTACAAAGATCTGTTCCCGAGGGATGCCAGACTCGCAAATTGCAGCACCCACGGAACCCTCAGTTCCTTGTGATGCGTCAATGTACGGGCAAGAAAATGAGAGGAGCGAAACGGACCGTATCCAAGTGCAGTGTCCAATAGTTTGCGCACCCTGCCAAGCATGCTGGCACACCTGGAGAGCAGTCAGAATCCAGTTCTTGGCTTCGGCTTTTGTCTCCACGGTGGGCCTTCCCCAGTAGCCAAGGCCTACAGGGAGCTAGTCTCAATAAAAAGGGAACGGTGGTTACCGATGACGGGCATCTTGATACCATTGTTCAGTGTTATGATGGGGACGGACACTGCATGTGGGTGGTTGAGCAGGTAACAGAGAAAGCTTTCGGGTGGTTTATCTAGGGCCATGAAAGAAAAGACGGCCTGGATGACTCCGTCGCGTGACATCTCGTCAATCCTTTTCTCCAAAGTCTCGGCGAGTTCCAACGAGAGTGTCACGTGTATTGATTTCTTTGTCACGTGACCAATAATAGTAGTACGTGGATGCAGCGCTTAAGTTACTACATGAATTAACTTGACCTACTACTTCGACGATCATCACAGGAAATGCACCGAGCATGTCGCAGGGCTTGTCTTGCACTCGCGTTTGCCGTTTCCATCTCCACAACCGTTTATGGTTCATCTTTCCTTGGTGACGCCCTCGTTCGCAAAGACCAAGTCCAGGATGTCCTGGAACACAAGCCCGTCCGCGGTGAACCCCTCTGCCAGCGTCAAGTATGTCGGCTTTGATCTGTATCTTCTTCGCGGCGTTATCACAGTATATAAATCCAGACAACAGGTCCGATTGAAACCACAACGTGTGACTATGAGACCATCGAGAGCGTCAACGAGGAACTGTATACAAACCTCCATGATCTTGTCCAGACTCCATTCTTTAGGTACTTCCAGGTGAAAATGGCCCATCCCGTTCTACGCAGGCCTCTTACTCAACTACCTTAATGTCGAAAGGTTGACCTGTACCGGGAATGTCCTTATTGGCAAGAGAACGGCTTTTGCATGAACCGTGAGTGTGGCATCACCACGGTCGACGAGGTATGGAAGTGCCTATACTTTCAAGTTCTGCTCTTCATACTTGTCACAGAGCGAAATACCCGAAAAGTGGAGAGCGGCTGCTTTGAGTACAATAGATCTTCCTCCCGAGGTTCAGGTACCTATCAATATTGTAGGTGCCCGCTGATACTCACTCGAATTCCTAGCGGGTCCAGTTGCCAGGTTGTTATTACCGTGACTCTGACTTTTGTTTCCTTGATGACATGACAGGTTGGCATTCCCTGGGTTACGCATTGCATTCAATGCGCTTACATGATTCTATACTAGAGGGGGACTATGTTGATCTGACGCTTGTTCCCGAGCGATATACGGGATATTCGGGACACTCTGCCCACCGCGTCTGGCGAGCGATCTATGAAGAAAATTGTTTTGGTCTCTCAGAACTGAATCTTCTCACCGGAAAATCCGCCGCACCTGTTACTCTTCCCGACACTCTGACCGATGTCCTGCGTGAGCCTTTGGATGGTCAAGACACCGACGAAGAGTGTCTAGAGAAAAGAGTGTACTACAAGATCATATCTGGCGCGTATTTTGGCTGACCAAGTATTGTGTTCTTACTGATCTCACACAGGTCTTCATGCGTCAATCTCAACACACATATGTACAGAGTGGCTGAATCAGTCGACTGGCGAATGGGTAAATGTCGTTCATCTAAGTATCCCTTTTCTCTTATGATTCCCTCTAGGCTCCCAATCTTGAATGTTTTGTCACCAGAGTAGCCTCCCATCCCGAGCGCCTTCAGTACATCTATTTCAACACGGTCTTACTTCTCCGTGCCGTCGCCCGCCTCGCACCTTATCTATCCGAATACGACTACTGCTCCTTGTCAGGGAACAGCCTCGTCCCCCATCATCCACATTCGCCCGAATTGGAAGACGAAGTTAAGGCGCTTGCGAGACTCGACAATGTAATGAACATTGCAAGGCACGTTGGCAAATTCGACGAAAGTGTGCTTTTCCGTGGGGCAAATGCAAACGTCTGTGCGCTACCCACATCTAGTTATCTCGTCGCTGACCAATGCCTTAGATCCTGAAGGATGAATTTAAACGGCACTTCCGCAACGTATCCAGGATCATGGACTGTATCGGTTGTGACAAGTGTCGTCTGTGGGGCAAAGTTCAAACCACAGGATTGGCTACGGCGCTCAAGGTCCTGTTTGAAATGGACGAAAACGCCCTCCAGTATGTTTTCCTTTCTTCCGTATGATGATCTGTCGTGAAAACTCGTTCGGTCCGTGTAGTCACAACACAAATCAGAACCTTTTGCAGCGTTCAGAGGTCGTTGCATTGATTAACACGCTCCATCGCTTTAGCGAGAGTCTGCATGCTGTCGAACACTTCCGTGAGATGTGGAAGAAGACTGGAGAGACGGATTCTGCGAGGTTGATCCATGAGGCGGAGAGGGCCGTCGCCGGAAACGTAAGTCCATTTTTGCCTCGGGGATTTGGTGCACAGTTGAATGATATCAAACCTTAGCCACGGCAAAGCCCTGACGTACGGACTACGCCGAGACAGTTCCCTGCTGCTATGCACCGCCCAACATCAAACGCGTTGCAACAAAATGTCTGGACTAGACTTCAGGTGCATTCGTTCGATCTGGTGGACAGTTGTAGACGACATACCCTTGCATATTTCGGTTTACTGTCCGAGATCTGGCAGAAGCTATCAAATGGGGTGCTCCCTCTGCGGACGGAGCTTTGACGCTCTCTTTACATCTTTGGTAATTCTGCTCCACGGGTTAGAGAATACTGTGGATACTTTACTTGGAGCCTATGTTACTCCCTTAGCTTTCGCAATCACTCCAAGTCGAGTTCATTAGAATAGTCAACACATGAAGGAACACAAAAAAACAAGATGACAAGGTCCAAAATCTAGATCACAATGGAATGCCATCCATATCATCATCATCAGCCATAGGTTCCCCGTCTACATCGGCATCGTCTGCTTCAGGACCACCCGCCAGGGGAATGCCGTCAACGTCCTCATCAAGGGAAACACCATCAACGTCCTCGTCGAGGGGAACCCCGTCGACGTCTTGATCAAGTGGTACACCATCGACATCCATTTCTTCGATGGGCATACCGTCCACGTCATCACCGTCTTTTTGTTCCTCTTGAGGAACAGAAGGGGCAGATTCTTGAGCCGGTTGAAACGACTTGGCCTTGAACCGAGACGCATATGCCGATTGGGTTTCGAACGTCGCACCATCGTTCTCATCTTGTTGGTCTGCTTTCAACTCCGCATGAGCGGTGCCATCAAGCCGCGCTCGAAGTTCGGTCGTAAACTCGGGTGCAAAAACGATCCAGTCTTCCCAGATGTCTACGACCGAGGTAATTTGCTTCTTAAAAGTTTCCGCGGTGATGCGGCCAGGAAAGGAATGATAGATGGTGGAAAAGTGATCAAAAACAATGCCGAGGCGTGATTGGAACTCCTGACGGAACTTCCATGCACTCGGTACTGGAGCGGCTGAATTGTGGAGGATATCACAAATAAGGTGAAGGCGTGCGATCTTGCGTGGGACTGGGGTTCCATCCACTAACAACGAAGAGATGATGATATCAGATACCTAAGGGAAGGCGGTGAGATTCAGGAGACCAGACGATAAGCTAAATGCAGACCTCACGAGCCGCCTCGGCATGTTCCAGGCTGAACGTCATACAACGAGCAAGTTCACCTCGCTTGCCAGAAAGAGCGCGCAACATGGCTTCGAACCTCTTCCGTGCGAGTCTCCCCAATACGGTCTTTTTAGTACGTTCCTGTTCTGATTCCTCCGCGGAGTCAGTAGAATATACGGAATTGTATCCCTGACATGAGCGTGTCAATGAAATACAACGCAACATAGAAACGACAACATACATCATCATCAAAGTCCGGTTCCACGATGTCGTCGCGCTCAACCAACCCGCGGTAGAAGGCATGTCTATGGTGCTGTAATACGGATGTAAAAAAAAATCGGACGATCACCAAGCAACCCACCTTGCGTTCAGTGAGGAAGGCATATTTAGGATTGTTTCGTTCCCATTCTTTGAGATTCTCCGCGTATTTGTGGCCATGACCTTTGACCTCAGCAGCTACTGCCCGTATGAAAGTGTCTGTGACGCCAGACTCGTCGTCTTCACGTCTCCTCAAAACGCTGTGTGATTGTCGACGAGGACTCCGACTGTCATACCGTCCTGAACGACTGTATGAGCGATGCCGTCGATGTGAAGGCGATTGGCTGTAGCTGTATGAACGACTTCGTGACCGTCGAAAAGACCTGTGTGCGTGTGCGTGACCACCAGAACGGGAACGTGAGCGATGCCCGGAGGAATGTGAACGACTTCTGCTCCTTCCCCTGCCATGACCTCGATCTCTGGAATGGGAGCGTGAACGGGATTGGCGAGCCGCGACTACAAAAATGGGCTGAGCTTCATACACAGCGAGGGCATATAAGCAGTACCCGCACCATACAACGGCTTTGCGGCCATGGGGACGGCTTTACTCCACCCGACGCGTAACACCGAGCCTCCCCAATCAAAACCGTCCAATTCTCTCAGCGCAACCTCTGCGTCTTTGCGTTTCATGAATGAGACAAAACCACTGAGACCAGCATTACGATGTCGTCTTGACGCGGTCATATCACTGCCAGGACCACTGCTGCCATCGCCACGAGGCCACATGACCTTGACCTAAGGACATGTTCTAAGTTGAGAGAGAGGGCTCAATGAAAAGCAAGGACCTACAGAACCAACGGGTCCATGACGAGCAAAGAATTGGCCCAAGGATTGTTCCGTAACGTTGGAAGGCAGATTGGCAACGAAAAGATTGGACGTCTGGGGAAGCACCGCGTTTGATTTACAAAAGGACGAGCCTTGGTATGTTGCTTACCTCAGGGTCTCCTCGATCCTTACTTCCACTCTGGCCCTCGTAAGCTGAAGGGAATTGACTGAGAACAATGATCTATAGACGCACAAGAGTACAAACCTGCCAAAGCAGTCACGGATCGTCCGTGGGCTACAGGTGGAGTGAGTAAGTTTTCGACGGCGTTTTTATACCTTGACTTACAAGAACGAGAATACCGAGCCTCTCGCAAGGCCTGCTCCCTAAAGACGGAGTCAGGGAGGGTATGCGCGCTACGATTTTACATACCTCTTGATTTCTTCCAAAAATGAATCCATGGCGCGCTTTCCTTTCGGTTTCGGAACACTACTCGGTGGAGAGGCCTGAAGAACCATCAGCCTGTGAGGTCGAACATACGACGACGACTCACTTCTTCCATTTCCTCCAGCAGCGCTCTTGTTCGAGAAGAACTCTCGGTTGCACCCTTCGCAGAGGGCTGATAAATCGTTCTCGCATCTTCCGAGCCTCGAACGAAAGTTGATCCTGTCTTCTTCCTGCCCGCGTCCTCCGCCTCGAACGCGTCTAAAAAGTCGGCATACGCTTTGGCCGCGTTTTCTTCTTCCTCTTTCTTCTTTGCCTCTGCTGCTTCTTTCTCCTTCTCTCGCCGAGACTTGCGCACAGTCCCTTGAGCATACTG
Source organism: Boletus pseudopeckii (assembly GCA_038092915.1). NCBI lineage: Eukaryota > Fungi > Basidiomycota > Agaricomycetes > Boletales > Boletaceae > Boletus > Boletus pseudopeckii. Next base: position 159,449 of record JBBPRH010000008.1, read on the forward strand.
GGACAACTTTTGGTCGTCCAATGGCTTTTGCTGGTTATATGAAGCAAATTGGTGAGTACCTTGACATCAAAGAAATAGGTCCTATCCATCGCACTGGGAACGAAGGTTCTTCGTCGTCGTTGTCGAAGAACGCCGCTAACTTGGATTTCGTTTTATCCATGAGATAGTCAGACAGTGGGAGTGAAATTGTACAGGAAACGCGAGACACGAGTTCCCACGCTTACATATACCCAAATTGATTACACAGCAGCACTGAGATATCCCAGGTTTACTACATCATCAAACTAGCCAGACCTCCCGTGGCGTATGCCATCGGCTTCAAAGGTGGATGAGCTTGAGCTTCAAATTGGTGGTACTTTAGATCTCCAGCAGCGTCTATGTGGATCTGTTGGTGCAGCATGAGAATACGAGCCAAAATCAAACACATCCGAATACGTACATATGCGCCTTTGTTCCCTACTTGATCGACGTAGTTGGGTGCGGAGAAGACCTAGAATAAGAGTGAGTATCCGCACAGTGAATTGGTGAATGTAGACTTACGGTTGTGCACAGTCCGTCATGCTCAATGGCGTAACCATCTAGAACATATTGAACACGACAAGATCAGCGCATGATGAAGCTACGTACTCTCTCGCACTTCGTGACTGCGAATGACGCCGGTGACACCATTGAGGTCGCACCACCGTTTTGTGACATCTGGTCCGAAAGCACTACCTACACCCTGGAGCAGGCTGTGATAACGTGTGACAACAAACCAGCCCAACCACATACCCGTTTACTTGGCCCGCGCCCCGGTGTATCTTGAGGATCGGTCCAGAGCAGCTGTGGTCGCGTGAGAGAGTGCACAAACGTTTTCCTTGAATTCATACCTCACCTGTGGCCAGGCGTCTCAGCATTCGAAATCGAAGCAAGTTCCAACGAAAGACTTACACATTAATCCCTCCTGCCCAGGTTGTCTTCCGATTCGCGGTATCTCTCGTATTTCCTCTAATGTCACACCGTCTTTGCTGAACAACCCACCATGAACGACAAAGTAACGCTTGAGCTTTTCCGGAGATAATATTGTCTTCGGGGTGATGTCTGTGGACGGTTTTGTTGCGCTGACCAGAGTTGCCAGAGGTACTATATGAACAGTCAGGTTTTCAGATGACATCTAGCCTCAAACCACGCACTCTCCGTAAATACATGGGCGAAAAGCTAAGTGTAGTAAACTCAGTCTTTGAAAGATTAAGCCTTAACTGCCTCACCTTGTACGTCTGTTCCCCATGCTTGTGCTTGGCTTCTCCTTCGAATCCATACGTGCGGTTCATCTCCTTGGCTTCATGGTTGCCTCTATTGATGAACATTCGGGTAGGGCATAACCCTGACGTCCTTCAACCACTATAGAAAGCCACGTAACTCAGTCAGTACTTACATTTATAGGCAAATGCAGTCAATATCACTTCGATAGACCAGGATCCTCTGTCAACCAGATCGCCGTTCATCAATAAACAATGATCAGGTGAGGGCGGTCCAGTGAGCGAATACAAATGCAGCATATCGTAGAACTGCCCTAAACGAGATGTGCGTTGGTTCACGACAATACAAGAGTTCAATCTCAAGACACACCGTGGACATCCCCAATGACGTCGCAGGTTACTCCATCGGCAAGATCGAGATTGACCAGGCTGTCCTCTTTCACAAAAGATGAATGAGCGCCCAGCACGATCTCCCATGCGTATCTCCGTGGCAGCTTCTTGCCTTGCTTAAACCAATCGATCATGGTTAATATGAATTCATGAGTGATTGTATACTTTCCGTCCTCGGTCACATCTAGTTTCGGACCTGCATAGTCGCCTTCTACATCGCAGCCACCTAGTTAATGTGCCCGTCAATAGATGTGACTGCGCAGATGAGCGCTCCGGCAGACCTTGTGCTATAATTTCTAAACAGCGCTCCACAGCATTCTTCTCTTCCTCCATCTCAATCGCCTAAAGCGTGTTCGGCATGAATGGCGAACACCTAAACACAGATTTCACACCTTTTCAAACTCGATTTTCCGAACGAGCTTTTGAGTTGCCGTCAGCTGCGATCTGACAACATCATTCTTTGGTTCTAGGACGACGACTTTCTTGAAATCAGCGACCGCCAACTGAGGTTTGGCGATCTGAAGATAACACGTTGCTCGTCTGATGTGTGCAATGAACGATGCATGTCACTGCACGCGAGAACAAGGCTGACGCACCTATAGTATGCTTTTGCATACTTGGGATCGATCTCAATTGCCTTGGCTGTTCGTCATGAATCTCGCGTGACCGGGCTGAAACGCAAGATCCACTCACATACGTCGTCGAGCGCAAATCCGTATTCTTCCAGCTTCGTTCTCGCAGCAGCCCGATTGCACCAGAAGGTGGCATCCCTGGGATTCAGCTCGATAGCTTTTGAGTAAAGGTTGACGGCCACTGTGAAGTTACGACCTGGACACCCCATCGTCAAGCTGCTATGGCTGATCGGACGGGAGTACATACTTGTGAACGCTTTGTTCGCCTCTGCTTTCAGCTTTGCGGCCTCTGCCCTGTCTTGATCGGTCACGTCTCTCAGACTCAGTGTCTGTAACTCAGGCGAGGGCAGCGATGTTAGCGAGGTCGAAGCGGGTGAGGGAGATGCCGACGACGATGAAGCATCGTTCATGGTGTTCTGTAGTAGATCGGTAGAGATATTCCAGCGACACAAAGTCTCGCTTTCAGTGGCGAAATTGACTTGTCCCAATTTTCTTCTCAGAAGAGATCATCTCACGATCGGTGGCTGCTCCGGCGCTTACATTACAACTTAGAAACAACAGAACGACAAAAATATAGAGTACACTAATACTAAACACCTCGAGATCTAACACCGAGGCGAGGGCAGATCAACCGGAGAAATTACGGACCTGTACTCGCCGAGAAGGAAGGCCACGGCTCAGTTTGAGCAATTGTTGAGGTTGAAGTATTTGCCGAGAGGCGGGTTGTGTTCGTATGCGTTAATGTTCTGCATCCATCCGTTTAAAAACTGGTGCAGGCTGAGTAGGATGATCAGCTATGAGGAACTATGCTACACCTGTTGAGTACACTCACTAGTCTAGATTATTTTGCTCGCGGCAATTTCCGTTCCGAGCGGCAGCAGTTGCCTTGGCCTGTTGGAAACGCTCACTACGCCCGTCACCTGGCACAAAGGAAACTCACGTATGTCAAACCCTTGTACCAACCATTGTAACGACCAATTGCTAGAAGGAGGTCACCATTCACGTTGTCAAGAGTCTGCGAGAAGAATTGAGCTCCTTGATGGATGTTGAAGTCCTGAAGAAATCTATAGTTAACATACGATACTACCAACACAGAAGCACCACCCACAGGGTCTTGGCAGTTGCCGCCGGGTGCACCACCACATTTATCAACGGTGATTTGCATCAGACCCTGCTCACCAGCACCCCCAACGGTAGTGGGAATGCAAGAGCTCTCCTGCATTGCGAACGATGCAAGCATAACAGCAGGGACTAGTTCCAGTGTTCAGTGACCAATCCAATTTCGAAGATACGGCAAGAACTAACCGCTGTATTGTTGACCGTACTTCTCAAAGAGAGGGACGAAACGCTTGCAGGCAGAGAAAGCGGATCCGGGATTATATGCAACCCGCGAGAGCTCAACGCTGACAACATCGTCGACATACATGAGAGGAGGAGTCCACCCTCCCGATGTCAAGCCACAGTTCAAGAAATCAATATTCCCATTGGGTCCGCTCAACGCAGTTATTTGCTCTAGAATGAATCTCAAACGCGAATGAACACAAATGATCAACAAACGTACTAGTTGCCCCGCTCGGACCGCAAGAACCAGCTGAGACGACATTGACAAGACCGCCGACGGGGCCAGTGTTTGCCGCCGACAAATCAGCATCCGAGGAAGGCGTAGGCTGTGAAGTAATGGGGGTAGAGTTGATCACGGGTGCATGAGAGAACGTATCAACCGGTGTGGAGACACTTGGCGCCGTGGGGAGTGACATGAATGAGACGACACTAGTCTAGCATAGCCCGAATTCCAATCAGCATTGAATTGCAAAGAAAATACAGCACACTCGTTCTTCTGTGACAAGAGGGACTCACCGTCGGCCTTGACTTGCAGGTTCTGCGTACGTTGTTGATATGACCTCTACTAACTGGAGAGACCGCTGGGCGCACCGCGCGGGCATGTCTTGCCATCAAAGCGGGCTTGCCTCCGCTGACGTGCCCCGCAACAGAAGCAGCGAGAGTGAGAAGGATGGTAAGGGATGACGCTGCGACTTTCATGTTGAAATCTGAAAAACAAAAGAGAGAGAGAGAGAACATCGACAAATGCCGTTTGTTCCACCGGCTGCTATGCACTCTTGCCGCCAATGAAATTACCTGGAACTTGGAATCGCGGTGTTTTGAAACCACATACCACCGGTAGCACTGTGACGATGCCATTCTTGTGCGGACGCACAACGGGCCCACGGCCGCCCAGCACCTTGATCTGCTCAACAAAGAATCAGTATACGGGTATGGCTTGCTCTGTTCGGATCCGAGTGTTGGTCAGATATCCAGACTTGGATGACGACTGATAATCTACAATTGTAGGATGTGGTCAGTGTAGGTAAACATTATGTGTACAGCGCAAGATGAGAGGATCACGGGGATGAGTCTCTGCTGACGGCAGATCTCCTGCCGCACTTTGTTATGAGAAATGATCTTGAAGTGATGGGCCCCACTGGACAAAAAAGGAGAGTTGGGCGACTGCAACAACTTTGACATGACACCGCGAAACTAACAAGGCTGTAGTATGTTACACGGACTGGTTACACAGCTGGAAGCGGCATCGCCATTTGCACCTCGCCCGGTACACGGACAACTGCACGCGTTTACAGCAGTGCGACCACCGAATCCGACGCGATGTGACTCACTGAAGGCGGCGGCGCGACAGGCGAGGGCGGTGCGACCAGTGGACCCCGTGATGCGGTGTCAGGGGGACATACAGTGGGAGTGACTCCTCCATTTTAGAGCGCCCGAGTCAAGTGCACGCAGAGTATTTAGAATTCCTCCTCCTCCCTCTCGCCAGCCCCACACCAGACACCAGACACCCAGTAGCTCTCCTTTCCAACTTTTTCGTTGTACAGCATTCTCCTACCCAAGGAGAGTCCTATACAGCCCAAGGACGTTCTAGAGTCTTTGTAGACTTTAGACCCGTCCTTGCAACCCAACCCGTGTTGCAATGTGCCCATACACCACAGTCCGATTCGCCAACCCCATTCGCCAACCTGCCGCTGTCAAGTTCGAGATCTCGCCTGTCGCTCCTACCCTACTCCACAGTTTAAATGGTCCCAGTATTGTATTCTAAATAACCCGTCCAAGCGCCCGTGTTCCTCGCCTCGCCCGCTTCTTCCCACCGATTATCCGCTCAACCCATGGTTCGACCTGCCGCCCATTCATTACCCCATCGGGGTTCTCCTTCAACCTCGCATACAAGGGTTCGTTGGCAACCCTACCATTCTTCAGTCCAGTCTATCCCCCCTCGCTCATCGCCACTAGCTTATCTCATCACACCCGCCTCATCTACTTCCTCCGTCTCTCCGTCTCCCCCTTCTCTCTCCGAACCCGACCGTCCACGACATGCTCATCTTCCACCCCGCGAGTCCAAACTCCGCGACATTCAAAAGTCAAAGTTTGCCCTCAGTCTCGTTGGTGAGCAAACCTTACTCCATGCTTGTTCGTCTATTTAGGTCTCTCCTGTGATAAAGACCAAGCGGTCAAATCCTTATGCGATATATGGCCCCAGCAAGACATACCTACCGTGTTCCTGACTTCGGGGCGCCCAATGGTCTCCCCGATGTCATCTTCGGATCATCTGCATGCCGCCCTTAATACACTTCACTCAACTTCCCGCAATGCTCAGCTACCTTCCCCGATCTCTCCAACGACCCAGCCCACTCCGGTTATGTCGCCCGTGTCCTCATATTCAGCCCAGTCCGTCCAACTTCAGCGGTGCGATATCGCACCGATCAAAGGTTTCGTCCACGAAGTTCTCCGTCGCTCGCGGACTTCAGGAACTGTGCTGCAAACAGCACTATGCTATCTTGAAGCTATCCGCTCAAAGGTTCCGGATCTTGTTCGGAAAGAGAAGCTTTGCTTCTCATCTTCCTCCCCTGTGGGACCAGATGATGATCGGATATCCCAAGATGAGGTCAACATCGACTACGACACCGGCCTTGGCGGTCCAGCTCTCTCTCCCGATGTGCGGCCTTCCAGCAGTCTGCTCGCCACTGTCCGCATTCATCCGATTTCGTACGAAGCCGATGCTTCGTTCTCAATGGAGCCGGGTCTCGATGCCGACAAGGTGCCAGCCCACAAGTCGAAGATAAATACTTCACTCCCCCCACTCCCTGCCCTCCCTTCCCCGCTTCTTTGTCCCCGTCGCACCTTCCTTGCGTCGTTGATCTTGGCGTCGAAATTCATGCAAGACCGTTGCTATTCGAATCGCGCATGGGCCAAGCTCTCTGGTCTCCCGCCGCGTGAGATTGGCCGATGCGAACGCGCGCTCGGAGAAGCTCTCGAATGGCGTCTTTGGGTTGGTAAATTGCCTGCAGTGCAATCCGCCTCAGGACGTACTCTCACCAAGAGTAAGAGCGAGACGAATGTCCTTCTCTCCGGAAGTTCTCCCATGGCATACACGGCTAGCGATATAGATGCATCGCTGCCTTTCTGCAACGTTCCTTCGCCCCCTGGTTCGAAGATTTCTCCGCTCAGGAGGTGTGCGACTGTACCGGCTGGGAGCCTATATTTGGAAGGCCCGCGTATAAACGGAACTGACAACGCCAGTCCAACAGCTTACAGCTCCAGTCCGTCGACCCCGGGACTCAGCTATTCTCCAACCCCGACGGAATCGTCCCTTGGCGATCGTACCGTACAAATGACCACCTTCATGGATGTATCTACACCGCCGCCCGGTCAGTTCGCCACCTTCATTGGCGCGCAGAACGACAAGGTGCTGGCGACAATGCCCGTACCATCGAATGGCTTATACGTGTACACGGGTTCGCAGGATATCGCGTTGCCCTCTCTTCCGCAAAGTATCGACTCGCAATATTTCGTGCCCCACGGCGTTGTTCCCCCCAATAGCGTATGGATGTTCAATGACGATGCTTGACCGCGCGCCTTGTACCACAATCTCCAACATGCGATTCTTCTGTGTCTCTTGTAAATATCTTTGCTAAGTTTTCTCTTCTTCATTTCTATCACTTTACCTGCTTGCCTTGTATGTGTATCTCGTGACGAGGCGGTGGTTGAAGGAGCGGCGTTAGCGATGTCTCTGAACATTTTTTTTTCTCTTCTGTAAAATGTACTACCTGCCATACCCGATAGACTTTTGCTTTTCAGCATTCGTTGTGCCAGAAGATTCTCCCGAGTGTGTGAAGTTTGACGCATAGCTTATGTAACTTTGATTGCGCTGTGGCTGATCTCGCACAGGCAGTTACTAACCCATGCACAGGCATGCACCTCGTTGAAAGAGGGATCAGTTGACGATGAAATCAGCAACGACGTCGGCGCGTGGGTAGGGCGATCACAAGCAAACAAGGCACTGCACTCTACGACATACACGTAGTAACACGTACAAACGTAACGGTTCCATACCTCTCGCAACGGTGGGAAGCCGTCAGCATAGTGAAGATGGACCAGGTGGAAAGAGTCCGCGGAGACGGTGGCAAAGACAAGACAAAAAAAGCGTAGATCCGGAAAGTGAACGAGATCATAGCTTGCTGGCACCCAGGGGTGTGACAGGTACCGTTTCGTCAGAAGAAAAAAAAAAAAAAAAAGAGGGTGACGATACAGAGATTGAAACATCACAATCAGTCGTTGAAGAACTCGAGAGGGTAGTCTTCAGTCTGAACCGCCCGCCAGAGATGCGGGTGTCCGTCAGCATCTCGTTTGCCCTCCACATGCAGGATGGAATGGAACGTAACATCCTCTTCGCCCTATCAGGATAAAGTGAATTCGTGGGACCAGATGGTCAGGAATGAAGCTGGTCGCACTTACCCTGTTGGGAGGGTCGTGGATTCTGCGGAATGACGAATGTCACAAAGAGAATAGAGAAAAAGGAAATACGGCGTTAAGTCATCATTTCACGAACACGACCGAAAGCACCCGACACCGAAGCAGACGCCCGTATGTTGGCAGACATGCATGGGTCTCTCGGAGGTAGGCAGAGTTGGCCCACGCACCTGACGTGAATGTACCCTTGTCCCAACGCATCGTTCACAGCTGGAATCCTGATTTTCCCCAGGATGATTGTGCCATAGCTCACTAATCCGCTGCGTACTTGAACGAGATCTTGCTCGATTGCGAAGTGTGTGAGCTCCGCGTCACTGAGGCCAACTGCGCGGGACCACATTTTCGGTTCGTGCTTGTCCCAATGATGACGAGATTGAACGATTTCATGCTTGATCTGGTGTAAGACGTGATTGAACGCTTCGATGGCGTTTGGGTGTGGTGAGTGAGGAGCGTTTAGATTGACTTCCTCCACTGAAGCTGTTGTGTCGCTGAGGTAAATAGACAGTCAAAGTTCATAATCTATTCAACCAACCCATTGTGAAATGAGTCTAGTACGTGGACGTTTGAGGTGGAGTAACCAACATAATCTCTTATCCAAATCTTATCAGGTTATGTAAACCTGACTACTCGGTTCAGAAATAAAGGTTAATGAACGTCAACAATAACCTTGAAACTTCTCCGTGTTTCAAGATTTCATGCCCCGAAGTCTCTTTTGAAAAAAAGACGTGACAAGTCAACTTAAACCAACGAATGAATGTCACTTTTCTCAAAGGGCGAAATGTCAGCGCGCTACGGCAATGTCGAGAACGTTGGCTCGGGGTCGTCTGGGCCCGCAGCAGCTTGCTCGTCGTTCCACCACGATTCCATTTTTTAGAAGCGATTCCCCGGTCGGGGAATATTTGGGCGGTGTTCGATCATCCAGATCAAATCGTTGAACAGGCACATGCTACACTTAAACTATATGCCTGTCTACGTCGATGGCAGGCCAACCTTTCCCGGTTATTTCCTATTGGTGGCCTGCTCCACATACGTGGTGCCCTCCGACAACGCCCGTGCGCACCTTTTACGTCCTGAAAACCAAACAATAGAAAAAAAAACACACACAAAGGACGGGCGGGGGTGTCACGGATCGTATCCTATTTGGAGATAGAAGGCCACCTGAACTCACGCATCTGCGGCGCAAACCCTATTTGTTAACCAATCTCCGAGGTAGTTCAATCGTGTTTGAGAACGGAAACGGACCTGTAAACAAATTCCGACGAAATATTGACATGATTTGGATTGTTGATCAGTCGTGTCGCTGAGCGACGCCACTGTCAAAATGTCGAGAAGACTCTATTCAATATGTCTGATGTGACCGTTATTCTATTTATGTATGCCATGCAATATCCAAATGAGTGCCATCAGGTCAGTGTGGGCTATGCCACGAGACGGGAAGCATGAGGATGCTTACTGGCTGACGGCGCATCAGGAAGCACCGGGAGTAGATCGCAATGCCTTATCCAGGCAATAATTCTCCAGGGACCGCTGCGCAATATTGATCTGTTCCAACCAGTTTGATTGAAGAGCACGCCATGGACCGCCTGATACTTAGGGCGGAGATACCGATACATCGACCTGGATGCCTTGGGCATGAGCGCCGTAATGCATTGCTGGCATCCATTCACAGACCCTCACTGCAAACACGTCAACATAACGCGAACATCCAAAGAGGATCTGATTGCGTACAAGATCGCATTGATCAGAACAGCTCCAAGGGTTCAGATTCCGAAAATGCCCGTCCCCGTTCAGGTTCGCGGCTCCCCCTAGCTTGTGCTTTATTTTTTTTGTTCACTAATTTGCCCTAGTCCGTCAGAGGTTCTTTTAGTTTAGTCATCAATACATCATGGGTTGACTTTCCAAACAATAAAAACACCTTGTTGTCCAGGCACCAGGCGAGATTGAGAGTAAAGACATCATTCTCATTCGAAAGTTTTTCCCAAGATGCCCGCGGGCTGGCACAAAGCCTCACCACTTACTGCTGGCACCTACCAGTGATGAGATTACATACACATACACACACGTCGCAACGAGGTCCCGGAGTAAAAGTTGGACTTGGTCATACACCAGGATGTTCAGCTGCAGATCTTTCATGACCGAGCGCCAGTCGGCCCATCTGGCAATCCTTGATCCAGCCGTTTCCAGACCTGCATGATAAGAGCGACACGTGAACACCAGCCGTCAACCTAACGAGATACGACCGCACCTGGACAACTAGTTGCTCCGAAGTTTGTATTTCATAGCAACCTCGTAGTAATACGGCGGTCAGTTTATACCATAAGCGAGATACGAAATAAATGCATGTGCAGAGCACACGATTGCACACCTGAATGATTGAAATAATTCTCCGACTCGAGCACGGTTCCTGCCATATGCGCCGTGACAGGCAACTAGTATGACAGGCCATATCAAGCTGCGTAAATAAACAGCAATGTGAGAAGGAAGAGATTATTATCGTCATTAAGATGTAAAAACGTACTCTACCCCCATGCTACTGGATGTATGCTCGAAACACAGGGGTCAGATCGCGTCGCAGCAGGACTAGACTAATCGAACTGTCGGAGCAACCTGACGAACGTCTCGCAGGAGAAGAATCTGCGCGGAAAAGGCCATGCGATCAGGTTCTATTCAAAAGGAAGCGATACACACCTGTGCAGCTTTCTGATACGCAAGGTTGCCTGTATGTACACGTCGCGGAATGAGCTATCGCGCGGATCTGCCCAAGTCTCCAACAAATTATACAATTCGAGGCATTCGAAGGTGATATCCGCGCTTGAACTCTCACTCCCTGGTTCTATGACTTGCGTTATCTTGCTTCCGCCCCCAAGGGCCTGTGGGACGAAACTGACCCACCTATGAAATCATTGACATCGATCAGCTCAGAAGTTGATCATAGACGTACTCGTGTGCAAGTACAGGTGTGAACATGCGGGAAATTTCGAAGACTTGATCGAAGTATGAAACGGCTCCCTCACCATTGTCCAGCCCATAGAGATCATTAATTGCCTCGATTTCCAGGGTGCAGAATTCGTGTCTTGCTACCAATCGCTGAATCCCGACAGCCAGCTCCCTTCTGGAAGAAACGCAGCCTTCATTGACCATGAACATGAGTCGATCGGAAAACAGTGCCAATCACTACCTTACCGCGAGGATCTCCAGCAGCAGACATATCATCCGTTGTCCCCGTCTGAAAATGAGACCCACGCGAGAGCAGTGCTGACGGTCCTCCTCGGATATTGAGTAGGGCCCTTGCTAAATCCATGTTTTTCACCCAATTCTGGCCACCCGAGAATATCTACCCGGCCCCTCGTTAGCGATGGAGTGGCTCATCATTCGATTTGCTACAACTCACGTCTATCAACGAAATAGACATGCGTACTGCCAATGACGCATCGCTTTGAGTCCCTCAGGCCCTCGCAAGTAGCGGTTTGCACTTTATTTGATAGGTTCTGAGCATGTTCGCAGCCGTTCTCGTGTCACACTTGATCGGGACAACAAGCATGACTGATGAATCGCCGCGACTCCCAAAAGCGCGTTGCGCATAGCCTCAGCCGACGTATCTGTTCCTCGCGACCGATCCCGAACAAGCGAGAGATTAGCAGGGACTATGGGATTCTCAGACGGGATAGCCATGATGACGCTCAAGGATCTATCGCAATAATGGCGAATCTTTGGAGAACAAACAGAGGGAATCATCATTGTCATTGGTATCTAGGGTGGTGATCATTAGACGAATGCCCCACCAAGTTCCTCTCCTGTGGGGTGTGAAACTAAATAATATTGAGCGCCGACTGAATAATTGAAAGGACAAGCACTTACATATGGTTCCATGGGATTTAGGGGGGGAAGCATCTGGTGAGGCTGCGTCCAGTGCTGGGGTTGCTGTTGGTGGTGCTGGTGGTGGTGCTGGGATTGGTGCTGGGACTGGTGCTGCTGTGTCATTGAGCGCATTTGAAGTGAATGGCTCGACTGGTGCGAATGGCCGCCTGGAAGACGAGGCGTGCCCGTGTGCATTGACGTAGCACCGCTGTAAGCAGAATCGTAGCGGGTGGACTGGTATGGCATTTCGGGTATCATGGACAGAACGTTCGTTTGAGAAGGATGATGAAGTTGGTAAGGGTGTGGGGCGCTGTAAACTATGAGGACGTAAGCGAGATCCGGCAAGAAGAGGACTTACATTTGTCGGCGGGCGAGTTCCGGATCTGGGCCCAACGGGGGCGGAAACGGCTCACTGGAGAAACATTGAATGAGTGGTGCTGAAAATGAGGCTTGTAGGTACCTGTGACGACGCGCTACCACAGGGGGTAGGCTGTAATCGCTTTGAGGCCGGCGTGGTGGAGTGCTATCGCGGGTCGGAGGGGTGGATGTCTCGGATAGACCAGAGGACTCTGCCGTCGAGGGTCGGCCATCGACACTCTCCTTGCGGGGCGTCGCCTTCTTGCGGGTGGGCACGCCCTCGGGCCAAGTGCACTTGAGAGGACAGTGAGCGAGTGCGGAGCATAGGGACGGGTACTTACGTCTCGTTGGCCATGGGTACAGCGCATGCAGATGGGCTTTGTCTCGTCGCACTAGTGAAGCGGTGTCCAGCCTGGGTCGGTTGGGGAGTGAGGGTGCTCACCTTTATTTTTTTGACGCGACAGGTGAGGCAGCCAGTCTTGCTTCTTGTGTACTTGGGGCGTTTCCTCTGCTGTGGCTCACTGCGAGGTTGGGGTGGAGCCACTACGTGGACATGGCCACCGGGATGAGATTGGGGATAGTAGCTGGCGGGGGGGATGTAGGTGCTAACAGGGGTGGGGGGGCTAGAGGAAGAGACGGGGTCAGCATTGCAGGCGGGACTTGGGGGAGGGGGGAGTACAGACTATGAAATGCTGTCGGCCATGGTGCTTATGATGGGAGGTTAGATTTCGGGAGGGTGAAGGATGATTGTTTTATACTAGAAATTCTCCAGGAAGAAGCAGGGAAGGTCAAAGGGTGGAAAATGGACGGAGACGACACCATTGTGACGGACCCGGAAATCGGCCTGGATCACTAAATTCAGATCTAAGGGTCGTGTTGCGTTGTAACAGATGGCATTTTCAGTCTGCCATAACAATATTTCGTATACGGAAGGTGGGGATTTTTTAATAAAATTTCCACACATGACTTCCACGTCAGGTGGTGTAAATAAGTGGGAAAAATAAGGAGGTACTTGCTCGCTGCAGTGCTCATCCCGCCGACGGTCGTGCGGTGCGGGGGGTGTTGACGATCCCTGCCATAATTGGAGGGGGGGGGCGTCCCCCTGCGAGAACCCCGAAACGAGTGTGGCTTGATGGCGCACTTTTCCGCTTTAGGAAACCCGTCGGCGACATATGCACCGACTTTGACATGTCCCTGCTACCAGCCCGCCCTCAATGTCGAGATGTCACTGTCAAGTTCATGTCCGCCTTATTCGACGCACAGCGTCCCTCTATCCATCCTCGCAACATGCGGGACTGCGGTAGACCAACAATTCAAACCCACACACCTCGTCCGCCGTACAACTTCCTCACCTTACCGTAATCAGAAACGCCCACATGTGAATGCCGCTATCTGCATCATGCTACTCCGGTGTGATCCAGGACACATCTAAGGTTTCACACCTCATACAGTCCACACACCCCAGGTCCCCGTACCATCAATCGTGTTTGTTCACGTACACACACTGTCTTTTCCAGCGTGTCTTCCGTCTCCACCCTAATCTCCATCCCCGCGGCATTTTAAATCATTTCGTCAGCTGTTCTCGCTGCCTTGTTCTACTTACCCTGGTCGCCCGCTCACTCTGGCTCAGCCTCCGAAATATTCGAGGCGCTGCGCCTTGTGACACATCCATTTTGATCGCCCGATGTACATCATGATTCGATCGACATCCTCGTCTCACTCTGTTTTGATCTGACAGTGTCGTCCTGTATAGCATCACATGCACTTTCCATTCACACATCAAGACAAACAACCCATAGGCTTACAAGAACGACCGTTCGTAAAACTTTATCACTGGAAAAAGAACCCGTTTCTAACAAGACATATGGTCCAATCATAATAATAGCCAGCAAATAATAGTGAATGACCGCGATGCTTTTTGGCTCTGACATCACCTCCCCGATGCTTACCGAGCTAAGACCGAGGTCTTTCGCTGACACTTTCAATCCCAGAAGGCATTCGTCCGGGCTCGTTTCTCAGGCAAGGGCCCCCTTTTCGTTGCTTGCACAACAAGATAACGTACACATCATGATATTACCCTTTACAGCCAACCGTCTGCCAGGTCGATGCTAGCATCCTCTTTCTCAGGCTTTAGACTCATCAGCGCGAAGCCTCCGTGCATGCGACAACCGGTGGACTTGTGGTTTGTGCCATTCGCCAGCTCTCTCTCACAAATGTTTACTTATTCACTCAAAATAAAGCCCGTTTGACAGCGTGCGTACCCCTCGTACCTCCGCTGCCTGGAGTTTGCCGGCGGTCTTTCGCCCTATAAGCACCCAAGTGCGGCCGTGTCAAGAATTATTGGACCAGTCTCGGGGAACATTCCGTTGCGATGTCTGATACGCTGGACGTGCGAATTCTCGTTCAGTAAACCAATTTAAGATTCTCCGGTGGACGGCAAAACCCACATAAGGTTCTGTTTCACCACTGGGGCAATGTGATTGGGTGGATCCAGGCCAATTGGAACAAAACAAACTCTGGCGGGGTCGAATTTGCAGAAATTCATCTCTATTTGAAGCATCGCTGTCGAGTGCCATGCTTCATTTCCTTTTTTTTTTTTTTTTTTTTTTTTTTTTTTTTTTTTTTTTTTTAAAATGTTGTAAAAGGTTTTTTTTTTGTGAGGGAAAAAAACCCCAAAAACCACCCAAA